>BQNB010106308.1:0-23416 GCA_026074375.1 Tanacetum coccineum | reverse complement strand
AAATTACATATGATTTTTCCAACAAGTAATTTCAATCACATGTGATTTTTCCAACATGTGATTTTTTACCAACTACGATCTTTTCACTTGTGATTATAAATGTTTCATAAATGAACTATTATAAACTATAAAATCACGTGTGATTTTATTAGAATATTCAATTTAGTGTTTAATTACATGTGATTTCTCATGCAAGTTTCAACAATGACGAAAAAAGAAAATAAAGACGAAAAACGTTAAAAAACATGAAAAACGAAAAAAATAGTTTGTCGAAAGTATATTAAAGTGTCCATCAATAGAAAGATAGTTAAATACCGGTCATGACGGTATAATTTGTTTTTTCTAACGATTAACGCTTCATGAAGTTTTTTTCTTAATTATAAAAGATAGTTGAAATATTAAAATGTTGAGAGAATTACATAAATCGTCCTTGTGGTTTGCCGGATCAAATAGATTTGGTCATTGTGCTTTTTTTCATCAGGTTTGGTCCTTGTGGTTTTGATCCATTGCGGGTTTGATCCCTTGACCAACATTTCCTTAGTTTGACCGTGTATATAATAATGTTGGTGAAGGGACCAAACCCGCAATGGATCAAAACCACAAGGACCAAACCCGATGAAAAAAAGCACAGGGACCAAATCTGTTAGATCCGGCAAACCACAAAGACGATTTATATGATCTCTGAAATGTTTTTGATATTAACCGTTGATTTCCTTTTAGATAGATGTTGAGGATGAGTTCCTTAATATACAAAAATTTATTAAATTCCAAAATAGAATGTATTCACCTCCTGCGCTCCATATACGACGACTAGACATAGGAAAGCGTTCTGTATTTTGATTAAGTGATTTGATAAAATACCCTCTCTTCTTCCCTCTAATATTTGTGAGTCCCAAACTGAACAGATCTTTGCAGCCTGCTAAGGGTGATAGCCAACTTGTATAAATACAGTTTGACTATATAGAAACACTGACTATGAATACTAATTGTATATGCGGAATCTACACAATAGTATTAAGAAGAACAATGAATACTAAACTTGATTTCTATTAATCTGCTTCAAGTGATTACAGATTACTAACTATTAGATATGATTGTATGAGATGTATATTGAACTGATATTTCTAACTATGCCGTGAGGGATCCTTTTATAGACTAAGGATAAACCCTAATAGGCTTACAAAACGCATAAAAGATAATACATATCTTTTCCTATAATATCTCATACATATCTCTTAAACGGTACTAACTATTTTCTACTAACGGTACTAACTAACTGATCAGTACTTAACATTTTGTACTGTCAGTACTAATTATAACTATCGGTACTAACTATTATCACTAACGGTACTAAGTCAGGAATGAATAATTCCCAACAATCCTCCCCTAAACATGAATGTTGAACTCACTTAACTTCATGTTTCTTCAAGTTAATCTTCTTAAGTTCTCGGAGGATGTATCCAAACACTTTAACATAACACGATCTAATCTTTAAACACTATCCATCTTCAGCAGCAACTCTGTCCTTTCAGCAACACAACAACATCTTTTCAGCAACAATCCAACTAAGTTGGCTTTGTAGTTTTTGGCAAACTACCAGCCATCAACGGATTTGATGTTCCTTTACCAGTAGCCGTTTGCTCTGGGATAGTTAACTCTTTATTTCAAAAATATGGTGAGTTAATTACCATACAGTTTTTGGTAAACTGTCAACCATCAACGGAATTGACTTGTCTTTACCAAATACCGTTTGCTTTTGGACTAGCCAATGCTTCATTGCCATAACATGGTGCATTGATAAACCATATAGTTTTTAGCAAACTATCAGCTATCAACAGATTTGAGTAGTCTTTACCAAGAACTGTTTGATCTTGGACTAGCCAACTCTTCACCATGAAGCAAGGTGAGTTGAAAACCCTACAATTTTTGGTAAATTGTCAACCATAAACGGATTTGAGAAGTCTTTACCACAAGCCGTTTGCTTATGGACTAGCCAGTTCTTATGCCTGTTAAGCATGGTGAACTGATGACCATTTGTTGTGTGGTGGTTAGCCAACACTCAAACCCTTCTCAATTCCATTCACAGCATCATTCTTCATCAATCTGTTGCTTAATAAATCTTATCAAATCAAGAGCAACAGAACTTTCTCTTTCAACTTGACGGTGCCATATGGAAAGACTTGGGTAATGGTGAACGGTCCGGACCAATGGGATTTTAACTTGCCTGAGAACATCTTCAATCTAGAGTTAAAGAGGAGGACTTGATCACCGACGTTGAAAACGCGGTTTTTGATCTTTGAGTCATGGATCCTCTTTGTTTTCTCTTTATAGATCAAAGAGTTCTCATAGGCATGATCACGAAGTTCATTTAGTTCATTGAGTTGAACTTTACGGTGATCACCCGCGGTCTCAAGGTCAAAGTTTGCATGCTTCAAGGCCAAGTAGGCTTTGTGCTCGAGCTCGATCGGTAGATGACATGCCTTTCCGTACACGAGCTTGTATGGGGTACACCCGATGGGTGTTTTGTAAGCTGTACGGAAGGCCCAAAGTGCATCATCTAGTTTATCCGACCAAGATGCACGGTTCTCGCCCACGGTCCTTTCAAGAATTCGTTTCAAGCCACGATTGGATACCTCAACTTGCCCACTTGTTTGTGGGTGATACGCGGTGGAGAGACGGTGAGTAACTCCATATTTAAGCATGACCTTTGCAAACTGGTCATTGCAAAAATGGGTTCCGCGATCACTTATGATAGCACGAGGGGCACCGAATCGGGCGAAGAGAGATTTAAGAAATTTGCAAACAACTCGGGCGTCGTTTGTGGGGAGCGCTTTTGCTTCAACCCATTTTGACAAATAGTCGACCGCCATGAGTATGTATTTGTTCCCTCGTGAAGACGGGAATGGCCCCATGAAATCTATGCCCCACACGTCAAAGATTTCACAAACTTGGATGGAATTTTGAGGCATTTCATCACGTTGCGAAATTTTTCCTTGACGCTGACAAGTGTCACATCGGGTGACCAAGTCATGGGCATCTTTGTAAATCGTGGGCCAATAAAATCCAGAGTCAAAAACCTTTTTGGCAGTGTAGTTGGCACCGTAATGTCCCCCGGTGGGTCCACTATGGCAAGTTGTGAGGATGTCAACAGCTTCTTGGCCAGCAACACACCGCCGAATCATTTGATCCGCACATATTTTGAACAAATAGGGGTCGTCCCAAAAGTAGTGTTTAACATCCTTGAAAAACTTGTTTTTCTGCTGGGACGACATCCCTTTAACAATGAAATTCCCCGCGTGGTAATTTGCATAATCGGCAAACCACGGGGTACTTGAGTCACCACGAGAAGTCACCATATTAAGTGTCTCGAGAGGAAACTTTTCATTCACCTCTTTTGGGTCGAGCACATTTTCATACGGATTTTCTAATCGGGAAAGATGATCGGCCACGAGATTCTTGGCCTCCTTATTTAGTCAATTACTTTGAATGTGAACTCTTGAAGGAGGAGAACCCACCGAGCAATCTCGCCCTTGGAATCTTTTTTAGCAAAGAGATATTTTAGGGCGGAGTGATCCATATACACTATGCCATTTGTTTTAAGATGAGGTAAGAATCGGAACTTTTGCGAAGGCATAACACCACGGCAACATTCGGTCTCCGTCGTGGTGTAATGCGATTTCGCCTCGTTCATTGTTTTACTAGCATAGTGTAAAGAGGCCCCCTAAAGTGTTTTTTCATGACGTTGCCCCATGACAGCACATAGGAAAAGTCGCTTCATCGCACATAAGCTCAAAGGGTAAGGTCCCAGTTCGGGGGCAAATCAAGGATTGGAAGCTTCAGTAGTTTTCCTTTAAAAAAAACCCATTGACAAAAGATCTAAATCCTCATCCGTAGAAAGATAACAGAGTATTCTTCTCAGAAGATGAGTCATCGGTCAGGAAATTATTGAAAAATCCTTAATGAATCATCGTATAAACCGGCAAGAACAGAAAACTCCGAACACCTTAACGTGGTGGATGAGGTAACTAGCAATCACATCGATTTTGGCTTATATCAACCTCCATCTCCCTTTTTTTGGAAAAATAAAAATCTTATCCAAGGACAATGCCTTCCTTAACCATGAAATGACTCCTTTTTCCCAATTTAGACAAAGAATGAGTCTTCACACCTTTGAAACATCTTGTCCTACACGAGAGAGAGCAATTTCGAATGAATTCCCAAAGACCGAAAAGTCCGTCCATGAAAGACTTTCCATCCATTTTTTTTGATCATATCATGACAATAGCCATCATATACACCTCTGAACGTCCCGGAGCATTGCATAAGCCTAAAGGCATGCGACAGTAGCGAACGTTCCGTAAGGACACGTGCGAATTTATGTTCTTTTTTGATCATGGGGTCAGATGGGCAGTTAAAATAACCCTAGAAACCATCGAGAAAACAATAGAACTCGTTTCCCGCTAATCACTCAACTTTGATCCATAAACGTAGTGGAAATGAGTCTTTACGGGTGGCCATCAATTAACTGTCGGTAGTCAATGTATACACCCATCCCTTAACTAAGCTTGATCATAATAACTCATTTTCATCAATATTTCAACAACGGTAAAGCCACATTTTTTTGGTACGCAATTACGTGGGCATTACCAAGAACTATCCCGAGATCGAGTAAATTATCTTGCATCAGAAGTTTTGTCAACCTCCTTTTTGATGACATCGATGATCATTGACACTCCGTTTTGGTGTTGAACCGCCGGTTTGTAGTCCTCTTCCATAAGAATCTTGTGAGTACAAAATTCCGGGTTAATACCCTTGATGTCGGAGAGTTTCTAAGCGATGGCTCGCTTGTGTGACTTCAAAACCTTTATGAGAGCGTTTTTCCGTCGGTCTCGACACTCAAGTCTTTAGCAATTATGATTAACTGTTGTTACCTTCCAAAAATGCGGATTCAGATGAGGAGGTAAGTTCCTTGAGTTCGCCTTCGGGCGGTTCACCAATTGAAGATTTATCATTTTACTTCACGAATTTTAAGCTCTTTTCGAATTTCCGGCAAAATAATTTCCTGAGTGGGAGGGGGTGATGGATCATCATTGAACATGATTCCAGAAGAAGAATATCCCCCTCCGGGTCATAGTAAGAGTCATCACTTCCGGTGAAGTTGGATCATCTTCAAGAGCGAGAAAAACATCGACTTCCTCAAGAAGAAAATCACGTATCCCGAAGGGAGTGAGGTCGGAGAAAATAGAAACGATCGGTCATAATAAGGAGTGGGATTGCCACTCGCGATCACATCGGAGAAACCGAGAACGCACTCTTGAGAGAATACGAGCCACCAAGCCATTTCTAGGACGTCGATTCGGTTTGGCCCGTCAATATCACTAAATTAGAGAGTATCTCAATTTGATCGAGATTGAATGTTACGGCTCTTTCCAACACGAAGAGTTAATCCATTTTCATACACAGCATCAATCAAAGCACTCCGGGTCTTTCAGAAGGATCTCCCGAGAAATTATGGGTACTCGGGATCGGCATCAAAAGTCGACACTACAAAGGCGCCGGAATTTGAACTTTGGCACCAGGGAGCTTAAGGCTAATCTCAAGGGCTTATTTGTCAGCTTTCAAAAAGCTGTCAAATAAGCTCTAAATGGGAAAATAAGCTCAAACAGATGGAGTACTTTAGCAAATGGGCTTGTGCACCAATTTCCAGCCTTAAAAATCCTTTTAGCTGCTTATTTTTGATGGTGAAAAAGGATGTTGGATTTTTTTAAAACTGTGACACTAAAAACTTGGTGAATTTTGACTCACCAAAGTCAAAAGACAAAGGACTTGTTACGATGCTTTTCTTAACAACCACAAAACACAAAGACCTTTTTGACAAATTAAGACACACACTCACAAGTGCTTAACCAAATAAGCACTTTTGGTATTCTAAAAATCTCACAGTTTCAAAAGTTGTTTGTAAAAACTGTGAAAAACAATTTTCAACCTTAAAAACTTTTCCAAACAGCCCAAAACCAACTTAAAACTTAAGCTTAAACTCACTAAATGACTTTAACCCATACTTAAAACCATTTTGACCCGTTTTTACTCTTATGCCAAACACCCCCTTAATTTTTAAAAGGGGCTTAAAAACTTATGAAAGGTGACTTAAACTGAATTTTTTAAAATACTAACCCTACTTAAACTATTTAAGACATATAAAAGACAAAAAGGAAAGCAAATAAGCCCTTTAAAAGTGAAAATAAGCTAGGGACAGTTTTAACTACTTGCAACAGTTTTAACTAAAATTCCATGAATTTGAAATGAAAGGCATAAGCAAGCATGAATATACATTAATAAGCATAATAACATAAATAACAAAAAATAAGCTAAAAAGCTATTGCAACAGTAATATAAGCAAAATTTAGAAAGAAAAAGTACCTTTAAGTCCCTTTTCACAAAGGCTCTTGTGAACCTAAAAAGCTCTAAACCCCTACCTTGGCTTATAAAAAAGTCAAAACAGACGGGAAAACCAATAACCCTTCCATGTTACTTTCTTCATCCAACTTTGACGCAACATACATCACCCTTTTCTTGTAAGTTTTCCTTGAAAATTTGGTGAAAATGTTTTATAAGACAGATTATATGGTAGCTTAAATGAAAGTTTAAAAGGTTTTAAAAACCTTTAACCCTTAAGAACACAAGTAAAGCAAATTTAGCTAAATCTCATTAAAATCAAAGTACAAGTACATAAAAAGCTTTTAACTTTAAAAAAACACATGTAAAATTTACTTTCAAACTACAACTAAGAAAAAACTACTTAAAAACGAACTAACTGCCACAATGCTTTAAACAAAGCTATATCTAGAAAAAAAAATCGCTAGGCTCTTCTTTTTCCTTCTCTCACTTGTTTCCTTGAACACACTAAAAGGGGGTGTGTTTTGTTGTGAAGAGTATTCACACTTCCATCTTGGCCATTGAACTTTCTATGGATCAGTTTGGGTCATCTTGTCGGCGATATGAGCTTATGGGAGTTGTGAGATTGCCAACTTGGCAATCATACAGATGCGGAATGTTTAGAGGGAGGATGGAATGGTTTGTCCATAGGTGGGTTTGGGTTGATCAGGGATAAAAGGGTGAGATACCCGTGATTGGTTTGGGGGAAAAAGAAGCGGGAAAAATTGCGTTTGAGAGAGACAGAGTGGGGTTTGGAGTTTGCACAAAATGGGTACATCTAGTTATATGAGGCTTTGCAGCCACGGTCCTTGTGTGGTTATAACTTTGGGGACTTGGCAAAACAAGTCCCCAAGAGTTATATGTCTAAGTTTGCACCATATAGTCCGTGGTAGATACAACTCTTGGACTTGGCAGAACAAGTCCTTGAGTAATCTTGCAAAAAGGCAGTTTGCCCTTCTCTTCTTTTCTCCGCTGTTCTTCTTTTCATATAAGTTTTAGGGATGACAATTCAGTCCCGAAACTTATATTCTTATTGACTTTTGCCTCGAGGTTGACTTGGTTGACTTTGACTTTGACCAGTTGACTTTTCTGGTGGACTTTTTGAGACTTGATTGAACTTTCCAGGCTTCGATTGTGCTGTCTTTCACAGTCTTTTCCATTCCGAGGCCGGTTTTTGTTCGTTTGGCTTGTTTTTCGTCCTTTTCTTATTATCATTTCTCCTGCCAATTCAAATATAGCAAAACAACTATATTTTGGCATATTTAAGTCCGTTTTTGGTTATTGTTAGCTCGTTTTAAAGGTAAAAGGTATGTAATTAGCACATACCAAAATCCCCCGTCTAAGTATTGCCGTGTCCTCACGCAATTTGAAGATAAACATTTACGAAAACTAAGAAACTCAATCTCCCTCGACTATTAGACTTCAAAAAATAGCAAAGTGTTCTGCAAGGAAGCCTAAAGAATCAAAAGCTTTGACAAGTCCCGTTTTACCACGTTATTTGTACACTAACTATCCCAAATTTTTGGATTTTCTTTTCTTTTCTCGACTTCCTGTTTGACTTCCTTTATTAATCAACACGGGGATCACAGAATAGAAAACCCCATAGAATAATCTACGATGTCCCTAGACGATAAATTCATCGTCCCCGATTTTTCACTAGTTCCAAACCAAGCAATTAAACAAGATCATTTGTCAATATAAGTCTAAATGCTAAGCACTCATACTTATGACTTGTGAACTTTTAACTCCCAACATGAATGACATTTAACGTGTTGTATCCATTTCAACTCAACCATAGATCACTTTTATTTCCATAGTCGGATTCAAGGTGGAATCATGACTCAAAGCAACAACCTTATTAGGACCTTGTAACTGTGATTTTAAAGAACGAGATTTTTTAACTGTAGTACTATTTGCAACACTTCATATTATAATCATAAGTCTTAAAATAGGAATGCGTTGCTTAGTTTGAACACCTACTTAGGCCTCGCTCCCTATAGAGATATCACAACCAACGACCGATGTTCTAGTTTGAGAACCCACCCCGTTGCTAGCGTAGTGGGAAATCACAACAACACCTTCTTCCTAATATGGCTAAGGATAAGTGTCTTAGTTTGAACCCTCACCTAGACCTCGCTTCCTGGTGAGATATCACAACACACCAAATCCTTAGAAGTAAAGATGTCCTTAGTTGAAACCCACCGACTCTCGTGTTAGCGAAGTGGGATATCCACGACACATCATTTACTTGTTCCCTATAATCAAATTATGGTTCAATTGGCATACTTTCAATATGCAATGCAGTTTTTGCATTCAACATCCTTCATCGCTTCTTTTGGCATTTTAACTTTCGAATTATTTATGAAACCAATAATCATCGCTTTAAAAAGTCAAGTTACCAATTTGAACATTTTCATCCCCCCAATGCATTGTGCCTTCGAAGCCAAGCCAAGCGCCCCGTAAGCAACATGAGAGTCTTACGAACTAATGGAGAAACAGCCCCCAAGTTAACTCATTATAAGTTTTAGAATAATCTTGCTCAGCGCATAAACTTATATTTAACTCTATCACTTCTGTTCTATTCACTGTAATAAAAATTGAAGCAATCGAATTCGTGAAAGCTAGCCTACAAACGATAAGAGAGGAAACTAGCCATAGGCTCAACACGGCCCGATCGAGTCAAAACTTATTTCTTATTCTGACCCATTAGAAACAGTCAAAACTGTGACAAAACACTTAGTTTATTTTTGCAAATTTTACTAAATTTTCAATTTTTGTATTTTGCAAAAAGATGGTGGTAAAAACGGAATTGGCGTGAATAACAACGACTGCAGGCAAAAATCAAATTGTAGATCCCCCCTCATACTAGACTAAACCTCGTCCTCGATATGTTTTCAAAGGGGTTCCTACTAATCTAAGGCCGTAGTTATTAAGCGTGCCAAAGATAAAACGTATAGTCGATTTAGATTTGGATACTGGATTCCCAAACTGAAGCTGAGGATGTGAAACTCATGTGGATACTGCAAGCACGAGAGTCTTCACAATCCGGGAAATCCTAGACATACAACACAAAGCACACAAAACATGGACAAAACACGGGTAATGGAAAATGAAAGCCTCCTCACACACAAACACTTATTTATTACTACTACGGATAAGCATGGGGTGCCTCCCACGAAGCGCTTGTTTAGGTCCCGACCTTCTGACCCTCCCCCAATTTATTGGTCCCTGGGGAACGTCCGGAGATCTGGGACAGACCTCGGTTTGGCTATGTCCCCTCCAAAGTATGTTTTTATACGATTACTTCACTTTAAAGTTGGCCCGGAGTTCTCTGAGATAATCGACGGTGCATAGAAAAACTTGGACAATGGTGAATGGGTCCCACACCAACGGGGGGACGGGATTTCAATTCGCCCGAGAAAAATCTTCAGTCTAAGTTGAAAAGGAAACACGATCACCAACAGTTGAAAACGCGTTTTTTGATCTTTAGCATCGGTAATCCTCTTTGTTTCTCTTTATAGACATCAAAGAGATTTTCTAGCGCCTGATCACGAAGTTCATGTTAGTTCATTCCATTGAACTTGCCTTTGTATCACCCGCAATTGAACATCAAATTAGTATGCTTTGTAGGGCCCATAGCCTTTGTTGCTATAACGTCGATCGGTAGATGACATGCCTCCCGTGACACCTAACTAATATGAGTACACCCGATGTGTTGTTAGGTAAGCAGGTGCGGAAGGCCCATAAAGCATCATCTAGCTTGTCCGACCAGGAGGCACGATTTTCTCCTACGGTTCTCTCAAGAATACGCTTTAAACACGATTATGACACCCGACTTGCCCACTTGTTTTTGGGTGATACCCGGTGAGCGAAGACATGAGATTGACTCCGTACTTAAGCCTTACCTTTGTAAATTGGTCATTGCAAAAAGTGAGCTCCGCAATCACTTATGATAGTGCTCGGGGGGCACCAAATCGAGAAAAGAGAGTTTTTAAAAATTGCAAACAACTCGGGCTCATTGGTTGGAGCCGCTTTTGCTTCAACCCATTTAGACAAGTAGTCAACAGCCACGGTATGTACTTGTTCCTCTTGGAAGACAGAACGCCCCTTAAAATCAAGCCCATATGTCAAAGATTTCGGCAAACTTGGATGGAGTTTTTGGCATCTCATCACGTGCATAATCTTTCCTTGACGTGACAAATGTCACAATGGGTGACAAAGTCATGGGCATCCTTGTAGATGGTGGGCCAATAGAATCCTGAATCGAAGATCTTTCTTGCTGTGTAATTGGCACCATAGTGTCCCCCAGTAGGTCCACTGTGGCAAGCTTTGAGAATGTCTAAAGCTTCTTGCCCAGAAACACAACGTCTTATCACCTGATCAGCACAGATCTTAAACAGGAAGGGATCATCCCAGAAATAATGTTTGACATCCTTGAAGAATTTATTTTTTTGTTGGGATGTCATTCCCTTGATAACGAATTTCCCCGCATGGTAGTTTGCAAAATCTGCAAACCATGGGGTACTTTGATCTTGAAGAGCAACAGAACCAAGAGTTTCGAGAGGAAATGCTTCATTGATTTCTTTGTTCTCGAGTTTGTCTTGATGAGGATTTTCAAGTCTGGACAGATGATCGGCGGCGAGATTCTCAGCTCCTTTTTTGTCTCGAATTTCAATATCAAATTCTTGGAGCAATAGGATCCACCGCATGAGTCTTGCCTTAGCATCCTTCTTGGCAAAGAGATACTTGATGGCAGAATGGTCAGTATACACTATGCTTTTGGACATAACAAGATATGACCGGAATTTCTCAAAGGCATACACTACGGCAAGTAATTCCTTTTCGGTAGTAGTGTAGTGAGTTTGAGCCTCGTTCATAGTCTTGCTAGCATAGTGTATAGGTTGAAAATGCTTGTTTTTTCTTTGCCCGAGGACTGCCCCAATTGCGAAGTCGCTAGCATCGCACATCAGTTCAAAGGGCAAGTCCCAGTCGGGAGCAATTAAGATCGGAGCCTCAGTCAATTTTCTTTTGAGTGTATTAAAGGAATCGATACACTCTTCAGAGAAGAAAAATGGAGTCTCTTTTTCAAGCAAATGAGTCATAGGACGGGCAATTTTTGAGAAGTCCTGAATGAATCGTCGGTAAAAACCGGCGTGCCCAAGGAAACTACGGACACCTTTGACAGAAGTCGGATGAGGGAGTTTAGCTATTACTTCGACTTTAGCTCTATCAACCTCAATTCCAGACTTAGAAATTTTATGTCCGAGAACAATGCCTTCCTTTACCATAAAATGGCTCTTCTCCCAGTTTAAAGACAAATTGGTGTCTTCACACCGCTTCAACATCTTTTCCAAATGGGCTAGGCACGTAGAGAAAGAGTCCACGAAAAGTCATCCATAAATATGCCATCGTTTTTTCAAATTCATATCATGGAAGATATGCCATCATACATCTTTGGAACGTGCCGGAGCATTGCATTAGCCAAAGGCATGCGACGTTAGGCAAAAGTTCCGTATGGGCATGTGAAGGTTGTCTTTTTTGATCTTTTGGGTCAATTGGGATCTGAAAGTAACCCGAGAAGCCATCGAGGAAACAGTAGTATTCGTTTCCTGCTAGTCTTTCGAGCATTTGGTCCATGAATGGTAAAGGGAAGTGGTCTTTTCGGGTGGCTTCATTAAGTTTTCTGTAATCAATACATACTCGCCATCCCGTGACCAATCGAGTAGGAATCAGCTCATTCTCTTCATTTGTGATGACAGTCATACCTCCTTTTTTAGGTACACAGTGTACCGGGCTCACCCAAGGGCTGTCAGAGATGGGGTAAATCAATCCAGCGTCAAGGAGTTTTTCAACCTCCTTTTTGATAACATCGTGAATTTTTGATTCCGGGCTAACACCCTTTATGTCGGAGAGTTTCCAAGCGATGGCTCGCTTGTGGGACTTGAGAACCTTTAGAAGAGCTGCCTTTTCCTCATCTTTTAAGTCTTTAGCAATTATGACAGGCAACTTGTCGTCACCTTCTAAAAATGCGTATTCAAGATGGGGTGGCAGTTCCTTGAGTTCAACCTCGGGAGGTTCATCAACGGAAGATTCAACGGTTTTAGCTTCACAGAGTTTGAGCTCTTTCCTAACTTCAGGCATATATTGTTCATGATTTGGGAGGGGGGGTGGTGGTTCACTGTTCAAAATTGCTTCTAGAATCAGGATGTCCCCCTCAGGATCCTGATAAGTTGGATCAACTTCAGATGAAGTTGGATCATCTTCTAGAGCAAGAAACGAATCTGCTTCTTCCATTAAGAGAAAATCACTGTCCCCGAAAGGAGTGAGATTTGGAGAAGCAGTAGAAACAATAGGCTCAAAATATGGAGTGGGATTGCCACTCGCGATCACGTTTGAAAATCCTAGGACCTCTTGAGAATACTCATCACAAGCCATATCAATGACGTCGATTTTGTTTACCGTCATATGGTTGTAATCAGCTGTGTATCTTGAAGTTTGGTCCAGATTGAATGTGATGGCTTCCTTGCCAACACGAAGGGTAATCTCGCCTTCATAAACATCTATCAAAGCATGACTTGTTTTCAAGAAACATCGCCCGAGAATTAAGGGGACTCGGGGGTCTGGTTCAAAATCAACAACTACGAAGTCAGCTGGAAATTGGAATTTTCCCACATTTACAAAGACATCTTCAGCGATACCGATCGGTTTAGTGATCGAACGATCAGCTAGTTCTAATGTCATGCAAGTCGGGGTCAATTCAGGAAGAGATAGATTGTTCCATACAGAATAAGGCATGAGATTAATGCTCGCACCAAGATCGGCCAATGCGTTGCATGTAGTAATCCCCGTAAATTCACATGGAATCAGAAATCGGCCAGGGTCTCCAAGTTTCTTTGGTAACTTGTTGAGGATGACCGCTGAACAGTTCTCATTCAAAGGAGTTCTTGCCAATTCGCTCAATTTTTCTTTGTTTCCAATTAAGGTTTTTAAAGTCGAAGCAAATTTAGGCATGAGCATCAAGGCATCGGCAAAGCTAATCTCGAAACTTAAATCTCTAAAGATTTCATAGAAATGGAATTGGAATGGAAATGGAATTGATGCTTTAGGAATTTGAGTAACAACAGGAGCAACATTGGGCTCAGGAGTTGGATTACGAGACTGAATTTGAACAACAGGAGGTTGGACGTCTTCGGTGCTTCCGTTATTAGGAGGCATCGTGTCCTTTGTTACCTCGGCGTTATGATTAACTGTTTTCGGTCCTTGGATGGTAACACCACTTCGGGTAGTGATACCTTTTAAATCTTCCTTTGGGTTGGTAACAGTGTTACCAGGTAGAGTTCCAGAACCGGAAGTAGAAGCTGTATTAGCAGTAACAAATTTTGAAAGCATGTCAGTCAAATTTGCCATTTGGGATTTATTAGCAGTAACAAATTTTGAAAGCATGTCAGTCAAATTTGCCATTTGGGATTGCAGGTTTTGACCTTGGTTTTGCATGTTTCTCACAACACTTGCATCATGGCCGTGACATATCTTTCAAATCTGTTTTTGATGACAACACCGTAGTGTCTGAGGAGCCGTCCCTTGAAGAGCTACTGGTTGATTGACCGAGGTCGATAAATCTGACCTGATTGAAATTGTTTCCTCTGTTTTGATTGAGAAGTTTATTTCCTCATTGAAATGTTTTTGGCTATTTGCATGAGGATTCTGAATGGGAGTAAAACCAGGAGGTCGAATTTGAGATTTGAGACATGCGGAGGTCGAAAACCAATTAGCTTGGTTGAAAATTGGCCCGCAGCGGCCTGGACACATACTCTTGGATTTATCATGGAAATGTTTCTGTTGGTGCAGGACAGTTTTGTAAGAATGACTTCCCCCACAATAACACAACTTTGTTCAACCGATTTTACGGGGCGGAAGCTGGGGTTGGTTCTTTCTATCGAGAATTAATGCCACTTGAAACCATGTCCTTTGAGTTCAGCAACATCAGCTGAGACTTCTTGGGTTTGAAAGATGCTTGTACTCATTTTAGCTACAACAACTTTGTTTCTTGATTGACGACCTTAACTTGCTCTCGATGATTTTTTAACATTCTCGAGCATTTGTCTAAAAGTTACCAGCCACCGGCAGCTGAGTTCAATGAATCTTGATCAATTGAGTTTAGGGCATTATAGAATGTATCGAGTTGATGCAATTCTGAAAACCCATGATGAGGGCATCCCCTTAAAAGATCATTGAAACGATCCCAAGCCTCATAAAACGTCTCATCAAATTTTTGTTGAAATCTCGTGATTTCATTTCTGAGATTTGTCGTTTTAGGGAGGGAAGAACTTTGTAATAAATTTCGAAACAAGATCATCCCATGTTTCAAATCGATCGAGGGGGTATCTTTTCTTAGCCATATCCTGCTGCCCTATCGAGAGTAAAACGGGAAAACATAATTTAACCGACGTATGTGGTACGTTCGGGATCCTTCATCGTAGAAGTGACTGTTTGAAATAACGGGATGTGAAGCATGTGGGTTCCTTCTTTATCATATCCAAAAAATGTGCCTGTTTTTGGACAAGAATTCAGAAGACAATGCTTGATCTCAAAGTTGTTCGCGGTATTTCCGATAACTATCGCATCCTCGTACCCCTCGGGGGTGCTTTCGAGCAATTGCGCCATAGTACGATGAACAGCCATCGTAACATGGGAGGATTATCAGGTTTTCCTCAAGAATGGATGATCCAACAGAAGTTTGTCGACTTGTGGTTGTGACGTCTACGGGCTTGAGAACGAGTGCGCATGCACAAAACTAGAAATAAAAAAAAAAATTTACACTAATTTTTTGGAATTTTTAATGATTTTAATCACATTGAATTTAAACATACAATGAGATAAGACCAACTTAAACCAAATAATCATACTCACTTTCCACGGTAAACTCTCAAAAAGATAAACTCCACAGGTGAGACGGAGGAGTAGAATAGCGCGAAGCTTATTTCCTCCTTTCGGGTCTAGTTCCTATGAACAACCCATCTTATAGCCCCACTATATAGTTTGTTTAAATTTTCAAGGTGAGCCGTACGTTGTGAGAGACAACAAAAGGCAATGTTTTTTAAATCTTTTTTCGAGTTGGAACCAACAAGTTCACACGGAAAATATTATGATAATTCACCTCAGTTATAATATTATATTTTGTATTTTACCATTTGTGAATTTTTTTTTATTTTTTTAGTGGACAATGTTTTTATATTTTTGGATTTTTCTTGGTTTTTTTATCTGATAAATATACTTGAATCAAGAAATATGAAAAATATTTTTGTATTTTATATGTTTTTTTTTTTAAAAGATAATATTCACAGATTCAAACACAAATGCCAAACGCATCGATAGTCGGTATCACAGCCTCCCCGGCAACGGCGCCAAAAATTGATTGTGGTTTTTTATACTAAATATATAATATATATATAATAAATAATAAAATATATAATAGTAGAAAAAACCAAAAACAACACAAATCAATGTAGCCGGAAGCAGTATAGACTATTCCCGGGTCGTTAATTCCCCAACGAGGCTGCAATGGAAGATCGGTACAATCGAAGATTTGAGTTTGAATGAAGGAATTGGTTTGGGAGAGTGAAAAAGTCAAATTTAACAATAACGGATAAAAACGTTTAAGAAGATCCTAAAAATTACTAAATTAAGCTGAAAAACGGGAGCCCGAATCCCGAACCTAAAATCTTCAAAAATAACCCTACGAAGAATTTTTTACTTCTAAACTACTCTACGGGACAAATAACGAAGAATGAAAAAGACTAGACCGAAAACGGAGTTCGTTTGACCCAAAAACGAGTCAACACAAAAACCGTACCCGGGACCCGTTCTTTAAAATACAAAAAGTTGTAAAAATGACCCTACGAAAAGTTTTAAATTTTTCCTACAAACTATATGATAAAATAAAATTTTCTAAAAAAGAAAAATATTTTTTTGATAATTTTTGTATTTTTTATGAATTTTTAAAAGTTTAAACTAAATTAAATTATAAAAAATAGTAAAAGACTACGAAAAATTCTGAAAATTTTATACAAAATACTAGACAATAAGACGATCCTAGGAAAAAATAGAAACACAAATAAGCTTAAGAAATAAGCCCCGAATAAGCTGAAACAGCTTAACAGCTTATAGGGGTAAAACTACTATAAGAATAAATGCCCTTGAGTCTTTAACGAAAAAGACCCAAGGGCGCAGTGGCTAAGGTGTTGGTATAAAAGGGGGATGTATCGAGAGGTCTCGGGTTCGAGTCTTGCTCACCCGGACTTCTTGTCTTCCCTTTTTTTTTTGAAAACTCAAAGAAGCAAAGTTGTTAAGCTCGTGGGGCTTAACAACTTTGTCTTCTACACCTTTTCACGAAAAGCACTAAATAAGCTTAAAAATAAGCTTAAAGGTGGACAGTTTAGCTTAAAAGGCTTATAAGCAAAAATAGCTTAAGTCGTTTTGGCTATAGGGGAAACTTAAACTAAAACTTGGACTCAAATAAGCTAAAGGGTTATCTAAATGAACCTAAATAAGCACTTAAGTGCTTAAAGCTTAGACTAATAAGCTGTTGAAAACAGCTTATGATGACAGACTTTAAGTAAAGCTTAAAAACTAAAAAGCTAACCTATTGGACTAAAATAAGCTAGCAAAAAGGGAATAAGCAAAAAACTAACTAATTTACCTAAAAAGCAACTAAAAGCTAAGAAGAGCTTATAAGATAAGCTAAACAAGCATAAAAAAATAAGCAGTCCTACTACTTAAGCCATGTGAAAACAGCCAAAAGGCAAGTTTGTGCTTAAAAATAAGCACACAAATGAGCTTCCTAAGGTCTGAAAATCAAGAGGCTTATACAAGAGCTTATAGACTCTTGAAATAAGCAAAAATATTGGGCTTAAATGGACTCAAAGACTAAGAAAAATAAGCCTAAATTATCCCCTTTGCACCAGGGGAGCTAAGAGGCTTATCTCAAGGGCTTATTTGACAGCTTATTAAAAGCTGTCAAATAAGCTCTAAACTAGAAAATAAGTAAAAACAGATAGAGTACTCTAACAAATTGACTTGTGCACAAATTTTGACCTCCTAAAACTCATTTAAACAAGCTGATTTTTGATGGTGAAAAAGAGATGGTGACTTTTTAAAACTGCTACACAAAAGGATTTGGTGAACTTTGACTTACCAAAGTCAAAAGACAAAGGGCTTTTGACAGCCTTTTTTAGACACACAAAACACACTCTTTTGATGCTTAAACTCAAACCACAAGTGCTTAACTAAATAAGCACTTGTGGTGTATGTGAGAATCTCACAGTTTCTAAAATAGTTTTAAAAAACTTTGAAAACAATTTTAAAACCTTGGAACTTTTAAAAACAGCTTAATACAACCTTAAAAATCTAAACTAAAACTATTTAGATAACCATAACCCAAACTTAAACCCATTTTGACCCGTTTTGACACTGACCCAAACACCCCCTTAATCTTTTAAAAATGGTTTTAAAGACTTAAAAGACTAAGTTTTGCTGGAATTTTTTAAAAATACTAATGATGCTTAGACACTTAGGATTATAAAAAGATACAAGAAAGTTAAATAAGCACTTTTGAGATAAAAATAAGCTAAGGACAAAATTATGCTATATTTGACAGCTTTAATCTAAAATTGCATACAAATGAAATGAAAAGCTTAAACAAGCATAAACAAGCATTAATAGGTACAATAACAGTAATAAGCTAACAATAAGCTAAATAAGCTTATTGCTACAGTAAATAAGCAAAATTTAAAAGTAAAGTACCTTAAATCCTTTTCTCAAAAAGGATTTTTGTGAAGACTTAAATAAGCTCTAAACCTACCCAGCTTATAATTAAGCTAAACTAAGCCATAAACCCAATAAGCCTTCCATTTTAGCTCATTCTTCCATGCTTTTTCAATCAAACAGTAACCCTTGCTCCTTTTGAATTTCCCTCACATTTTTTATTAGAAATTTTTGAAAAGAGAGATTGTAAGATAAAAAGAGAGTAAGATAAAGAGGCTTAGCAACACAATGTAAACAAAACCTTCACTGAATTGAAATTTTTCATTAACCAAGAAGTACATAATACAAAGAGACTTTTAAAAAACTAGTTATAATTTGACTAAAGAATTGTAGAATACATAAAACTAAACTTAAACTTTCTTCTAATAAAATACTTAAAACTATATCCTTTAATGGCTGTTACAAATGTCTTTAAATAGGGAAAAACAAACGACTATGTCTTCTTTCTTCTTTGTCTTGTTTCTCTTGTGCTTTCCTTGTTGACAATAGAAGAGAGTTGTGTTACTTGTGTGAGTGCAATACCAAGCAAATCGTAGCCCTTGATAGTCCTTGGTCTCCAAGTCGAGTATTTCTAGCCATAGATGAGGTTATGTGTGGGTTTGGATTGCCAACGTGGCACATTTGTAGCTGGGAAAGGAAGTGGAGGAGGGGGGAATGGTTTGTCCATGGTGTGGTTTAGGTTGCAGGGTAAAAGGGGTGAGATTAAAACCCGCTGAAATTTTGTACTAGCGGATTGGGCGCGGAAAAATGGTTATAGAGGAAAGTGAACAGGCGTGGTGTTGGGTAACTTGGCAAAGTTAACCATCCATAGGTTATAATTGGCTTTGCTAGACACGGTCTTGTGTTTTATAACTTTGGGGACTTGGCAAAACAAGTCCCCAAGAGTTATAAGACAAGTTGCAAAGCTCGTCCTTGTGTAATACAAGTTAGGAGAGTTGGCAGTTTTGCCCCCCTCCTTGTTACTTTGAGTAATATGCAAAAGCAGCCCTTGTCTTTTCCTTTGTCTCTTTTCTTCTTTAAATATAAGTTTAGGGATTTACAATTTCAGTCCCTAAACTTATATTTCTTTGACTTGTTGACTTTTTAACTTCGGGGTTGACTTGGGTTGACTTTGACTTTGACCAGTTGACTTTTCTGTTGACTTTTTGACTTGATTGACTTTTCGGCTTCGATTTGGCTTTGTCTTTCACAGTCTTTTCCATTCCGAGTCCGGTTTTGTCGTTTTGGCTTTGTTTTTCGTCTTTTTCTTAGTTATCCGTTCCTGCACAATACAATTAGCAAAACAAGCATATATTTGGCATTTTAAGTCCGTTTTTGGTTATTTTAGTTCATTTTTTAAAGGTAACTCTCTTGAGAAATGTCGTTGCATTTCTCATAAGCTTTTCTAAGATCGTCTCTGACAACGCATGAGTCTTCAAACTGAAAAGCCAAATTCAAAAGCACATCCTGACGACCCTTATCTTCATTAATTAATCTTTGCACCAAGGCTTCGATTTCGGAATCAGTATGAGGAAGCGAACAGGCCATTTGAAGTATCTTTGTAGTAGGATTTAAGTTTGAAAATTTGAGAGGAATGAAGTGGTATTTATAAGACAAAAAGGGGAAAAGGGAAATAATTGAAGGTTTTGTCATTACCTCAACGGATACATTCCTAACATTTTGTCGTGTTGGCTCATCCCAATGACGACACATTCATTAGGGATATGTAAGAACCAGTTTAAGAACAAATACCCGCACACGTTTGCAAATCCACCATCTCCTGCAACGTTTTGATTTCGTGGGCGAAATCTTCTAACCTGGGGAGGCTGTGGCACCCCGTAAGAAAACTTAATTCCCTTTTCGTTAAGAAAAAGTCATGTACTGCAAGTTTGCGAATTCACCGTTAATTTCAACGAGAGGTCATTTTATGATCGTCAATGCATTACTTTTTGTCATGGAAAGTTTAATTTGCACGCGAATATCACCATTATTACTTTGTGTCTAAAAGGGTATTTTAGAACGAGTAACGATAAAAATCATACTTATTTTTCACTTTTATAAGACCATTTACTTGTATCACTTTATAAAATCACCTACACTCAAATTAATAACCATGACAACTTTAATGTAATTCAACAAAGATAAAATAAATTATACATATACACCTATAAAAATTCAACATTTGGATATGTATACATATGAATGTAGATAAACAAATAAACAAATAATAATGTAAGACACCATCATCACCAAGCCTTACACACTACCCCACTCCATTTTCTTATTTTGAAAGTTCCCATCACATGATACGTATTATGCAAACCTGATACAAATGGGAAATGAAAGAAAGAAGGAATAGTAGAGATGCTTTGAATAGTATTAGAAAAGAGGTATGATGACTAACAGTATTATAAATTACACTATGGTTCAATAGTGGTATAGGGCCATTCACATGCAACATTCAGTAACCTATCAAAGACTTCGAGTATAAATCGGGAACCATTCATGAACAAGGGCATCATAACTAAATATTGAAAAACAAGAATTAAACAATACAATGCAAGTTCGAGCTCATTGAGTACAAGCACTAGGTAGACGTCGGCTTAGGAGGAGTAGCAAACAAGTATTGTTCGACCTCTTACCATCATCTCCCTTTCTCATCATCGTTCGACAAGCTCGGACCTCGGTAAGTTATTCTCGTAATTTAACATTCATGTGCCCCTTACCATGTAGATTAACGAAAGCCTCTGCCTCGCATTGTTGCAGACGACCTATAACCAAAGCATGTCTAATATATACGCACACATATGAACACTTTAGCCGTGGCATGCATGAAATAACAACATATATATAAGTAACTGGGGGAAACAACGTAGCATGCGTAAAAACAAATAACGCGGTATGAGTAACTGATATAGGCGACGTATCATGCGCAAATCACTAGTAACGAACCAAAGTAACTTGCAACAACTTTAGACACTTGCGTAATATACTATGTTGGCTCAAAAGGGACGCATAAAAAGGCTAGGGTTTTAGTACTAGGCCAGCTACCGTCCATTGTTGCTTCGTACCTAGGCCCCGCTGCCATTGTTGCTCGTGACCAAGTTACTATTGTCATATCGTGACCGGACTACTGCCACCATGATTATTCGTGCCCAGCTACTGCTACTGTGGGTCGTAACCTTTAGTATGCAAATCTTGGTTGACACACGTCGAACGACAGCGAGCCTTCGGCTCACTGTGGGCACGACATAGCCCATGAAGGCCTGAGCAATTAAGCTCGTGGTTCGTACCACGGACCTGTAACACTTGACCAAACGACCACCGTTTAAACACACCCGCCTTACACGCTAAACAGTCATGGCAGGCTGTTGCCTGACGCAACTGTTAAGCTGCTAAAAGGGGCGTGGAAAACATCCTTAAGCCTCGACAAATAGACTATCCGGTGGTAATATATATACGAGAGTATGCATGTTGAAATGAAAATATTGACACGCAAAAAAAATAGGACTTATATGGGGACGAATAGCAGCCACAACAGTGGTCTTATAACCACTGCTATGCTCGACACAAATCAGAACCAGGAAAAGGAAGAATAATAAGCCATGTGGATTTTTATAATGAAAAGAAATTATACATGTGGTCCTCTCTCTCTTTTATTTAACGCAAAAAGAATATTTTAAAGCTGGTTCGGTTTTAAACACGAAAAGTATAAGAATAAAAGAGTATAACATACAAGAGTGGCATACATTATATACATTATTATTGGGAAAGTCAAGGGATTAAAAATATATATATTTTTCTGATAAGAAACTTAAAACCGTGATGTATAAATCGGATAATTACACAAATTAATTAACAACTACGATATGAATGAATAAACGTAATAAGAAAAGTATATAAACTTGATGACTTACAAATAATGTTTATCTTTTCCTTAGAGGTAAATCACATAGACTGGTAAGTATAAATTATGCCGTGTACGGGTATAAATTCCTGTATAGATAATTTTAAAGCCGTCCCTAGAGCCAACTGCTTAATCAACACGTTGAAAACGTAAGACGTTAACTCATAACGACAATGCCCTTTCAACCCATTTGCATAATTCATTTTATACATTAAAGTTTCAGAATATAAACTCAGACTTTGTCGTAACTACTTAGGTGCTTGACTAAGTCACTATTGACGTACATTGAACCATTATCAGTTCTAGATAATTAACCGACAAGGTGAGTTTTCATAGCCCCTACTTTACTGTTTAAATCATCTTTTGGGGTGAGAACATTGCTTATTTTAATAGTTAAATGCAAGTACATTTACTGATTTACTATTGGGTCTAAGTCCCTACTCAACCCAACTTGTTGTATTGCCCAATTTATCATGAACCGTCAATTTCTTGACCGGATGACCGATTGAGGGAGCGAAAATGTTATGGATAGATCTATCGGGGTTAACATCCCTATTTGTCTTGGACTGACATTAGTCAAGCAAACACAGTTTCATTTGAGTCAGTTACGGATGTCGCGTGTTGAACATCTGCATGGTCTTATCTATGATGATACATGTTAATGCTTTGGTGTCATAAGCTTAGACAATAGTAAATACTTTTCATTGTGATATATAGGATTGCTATATTTCATCCTATGGTTATAAATCTTGTGGTTCATCACTATTAGCAAACAACAAAACCTATGAACTCACCAACTTTATGTTGACACTTTAGCAATGTTTTCTCAGGTGTTCTATCTTACGGAATATAAGGAGTCTGCATTGGTATATTGCCATGTAGAGGTCTATCTCTCGTATCAAGTCCTCTTCACGCCATGAAGTCACAATCCCAAATCCAGTCTTCCGCTGCAATGAAATTTGGGGGTGTGATAGTGATTTTCAACCCATTATTCAAAATCCAAAAACCAAACTTGATGAGGTTGTCCCTTTTGAAAAACAAAGTGATGAACTTAAAAGAAGGCTTGTGAAAAATAATGAATCCAAAATGGTTATCTATAATGCTTTACCAAGAAAAGAATATGAAAGAATTTATATGTGTAATACGGTAAAAGATACATGGAAAACTTTGTTAATCACCCATCAAGGTAATAATCAAGTCAAAGATAATAAGATCGACCTTTTGGTTCAACAATATGAACAATTCGTCATTTTCGAAGACGAATCTATAGAT
>BQNB010106307.1:0-23416 GCA_026074375.1 Tanacetum coccineum | reverse complement strand
AAAGTGGAGGAGGTTTGATCCTTTATTATGCTTATGGTAATCTATATGGTATGATTGGTAAGTGAGTGAATTTTCTCATTTCCAAACCTGTTATATCACCATATGTACACCTAAGAGATGAGAGTATCCAAACACTAATGTGATATGTTAATTGTATATTTTGGTGCTTGAAGACTGATGAGGTGTCATTTTATACATTTTTTTGGGGTCATTTAACCCCCTAAATCATGAAAATATGCCCAGATTATGTGCTTAATCATTTGTTTTCATGTTTTTAGCACTTGGATGGCATTTTGAGGAAACACACGTGACTTGGGCTCATTTGGAGAAGAAACGGACAAGACTACAACTCTACACCAAATCCTTTGAAGAAACCGTGCATACAGAGTGTGGAGACGGCGTCGAGATAACTAAGCGACGACGTCAGGATTTTCATATCGACGGCGTCATAGATTTGGCGATGGCATCAGAACGTATCCGACTTATAATGGACCTAGAATCTTCGACGTGGTGATGGCGTCAGGGCTTCAACACGATGCCGTCGCACCACTTTTCCTATATATACAAAACCGATTTTAGGGTTTTAGTGGTGTAACTTTTGGGAGATGAACCCTAACTTTTATATTCGAGTTTGACAGCTTTTTAGGCCATCTTTATTGCCTCAAAACCCTATTGTAACAGTCTTTAATCCATGTTTTAATCTAGTAAAGTTCATTTATTCCTTTAATCTTTCAATATGTCTATGTATTATTTGATTGATTTGTGTTCTTTACCTTCTTATAACATGCTGGGCTAGATCGATTAGTATTTACTCATGATTGCATAAAACTTAGATTGTAGATCCTTTTAATGTTGCTTCTTGTGATGGATGTGCGCGTTAGGCTTTAGAAAACTAGCCATAAGATATTAAATTGGCATAGACGTATAGGGAAACGCGAGTGTGTAGAAAGGATACCATCAATAACAATCTTCATACTACCTTACCCCTAATATAGGTGATCCCTCTTAAGATATTTCAAATGCATTTATTATACTCTTATGGGCCTTGTTACAGTCTTCATACTACCTTACTTGTGCGTTGCCTTAACGGAATATTACGTAGACGGCGGGTTCGTGTAATTCGTTCATGACTTAGGAAATGCTTACATAGATCATCAAAAGTGTGACAAAGCAACAGGATTAGGAGAAGCAATCTGAGGAGTAATGCATGATTAAGTAAATGCATTCGTTTACCATATAGTTATCACCAAAGTAGTTTAGATTTATTTTATTATTAGTAGTTTAATTAGATAAAACAAACCAACCTCTCAAACCATGATTTTACCTGCTTTCTAAAAATTAAAAAGAATAAAAAGAATCTTCTCTCAACCTCATAGACTTTTGTTAGATCTTGTTCGAGCCTTTCCAACCTATTCCCCTAGAGAACGATATAAACCCTCGAGTCTTACCTTACTACACTACATAGGTTAGGTGCTCTGCCTAGGGTGTTGTAAAACTTCTTGTTGAAGTCCTACGACGACCGTACATCAAGTTTTTGGTGCCACTGTCGGGGAATAGTTAGGTTTGGATCATTATTTAGCTTATGTTTACTTGCTTGATTCTTATCAAGTGAGAATTTTATTTTTAGTATATATTAGCTTTGTAAAATCTCGTATTTAAGGTCACTACTTATTCCGAGCATATAATTATTCTCTAAATTTTAAATAATTCATTTTCTTATTTTAGTCGATTTTTAGTAAAATCGTCAATTTTAAAACTCTCGCGAATCCTTCAATTTAAGTTTATCCGTTTTATCAATCGAGAAATCAACGAAAGTTATATTTAGCCATGAGAGCTTATTTTATTTTTATTTTTAACATTTTTCATCTTATATTCGTGTTTGGCCGAAACCACGTCAAAAATGTAGTGTTTTTACAAGTTTAGCAAATTAACTAGTCATTTTTGGGCCTAAAATAACAATACACATAATAATAATAAAAAATATCCAAGCCCATATTGCCCCCTTTCTTTTTGACGTCAACTTAAGCCCAAGACAAACACACCATTTTTTTTATTAGGTGTCGATACAAATTAGGAAGACATGTTGACCCATTATAAAAGGGTGTTGACCCTCATTTATTCACACATATTGTAGATGAATAAAAAAAACTCACTACTGGTTCCCTTCCTCATCTTTGTTCGACACAAACCACCAAACCACCATCACCATCTTCAATCATCCAACAAATCACTCCCTTTTATCCTAAATCAACTATAAACTAAACCCTAATCATTCTTTTCTGTTAAAATTCACCATACATCAAGATTTAAGAAGATATTGATTTTATCAAACTTTTAATCTTTGAGGGTTTGATCTAATTAAAAGCAATAGGATCATCAAGGGTTAGATATTGATGGTGTAAACAAGTTTTGATGCAACGAAATCGAGTTTCGGATATTGTTTTGGGGTTGTGTGGTATTCGGCCAAATTCATGAAACCATAAGGGTTTATGGTTTTGATCTTCTAGCTATTCCATTGTGTTTGTAAGCCTCTTGTTTTCTTTTTATGTTAATTTAATTTTTGTTGGGTGCATGTGTTTGATTTTGATTTTTATGAGCATGCATGTTCTTATTATGGTTGATCTTGGTTTGATCATGAACATCATGTATTGATGATTGGGATATGTTTATAAGATGTGTATTGGCATTGCTTTTGATTAATTAGTGATTTGGATGAGTTTTGGATTGAATTAGAGGTAGAATTAAGAGGCCGTTTTCAAATCAGTAGCAAAACGTGGCTATTCCTAATTATTTTTGGCCTGGAGCCTATTATTAAATTACATGGGTGGTTAGATATAGGTATAAGCTACATGTGGCTAATTGGATGGTTTATCAACTCCTCCGGATGAGGGAGTTATGGCCGTTTTACGATTGCTAGTCAAATCTGGAACATTGTTTGGAAAACGAGTTAAACTCCAGATTAACACTCTAAAATGTAGGATAGGAAAGCTAATTTCATTAGTATACATCTTAAAATAACTTCTCCAAGTGGATTCACTTTAATAGCTATTACGGTTTGGAAAATACGTCAAAATTAGTGTTTGGTAGGAAAATTTAGGACTGCTGCAGACCAGCAGTATAAATGGGTTAATTGCAGCAAACTTTTGGCCTAAGAAGGTCTGGATTATTTGATGGGGTTGTAGAAATAAGTTCAAGGTACATGTGTCGAATTGGATAGAGCCATATCTCCTCCGGATGAGTGAGATATGACCGATTTACGGAAACTAGTCAGTTCTGAACTACTGTTTGAAAAAGGGATTTAACTCCAGATTTTTGCACTAAAGTGTTGGGTTTTAAAACATGGTTAAACACTAGACATCATAATATTTCATCTCTCTTTGGATTCAACTTGATTGCTATTATAGAATAGGATTTATGGCCAAAACCATAAGCGTTAGAATTTCAGCGAACTTTCTGTTTTGAGTTATGATTAGTAAAAACTCATTTCCCGTGGATTGGTAAATGGTTTGATTAAAAGGCCTAATGTTTTGGAAACTAGACTTAAGTATCTTTCCAGGGGTGAAAGCCTCATCCTTGTATCTTTTATAGGTTAAGAGATATGGTCTTGTAAAGTTGACTAAAAATTCAGCAACATAGTTTTACGCCTTTTTTGAGAAATAAAAGTGCGGCCACATAGTAATAAGATAAGAATCGCTAAGCGAGACTTAGTAGACACTTAATGTAGTATAAGTGCAGGTTGTATACCAATTTGGGGATAAAAATACTTCGGTTAAGTTATAATGCAATGCCATGCATATCTCGGAAACATATCTCGTGATCATTCGATTTATCTTTACGTATCGATCTTCTTTATCATTCTAAGCCGCATCACGTCTTTTAGGTTGTGCTTAGACGCTTCTCACTCGTCCGATGATTCATCTACTTCTGGTCTTCATCACTCCTCGGTGAGTTCATAGCCCCACCTTTTCTCTTTTAATGGTTTTCATAACTATTTTCGGGGTGAGAATACATGCTCGTTTTACTAGTAAACTTATTGATTTCTACTACATGAGCGCTACATGAATGTTTTTACTAAAGCTTTTACTTGCCTACCACATGATTTCTAATACATGTTTGATACATGGTTGTTTACTACTGATTTTATTAAAGCTTGATTTGCTTACTACATGATTGAGATCATTGATTATCTATTTACAAAACCGTGAGTTTTGAAGACATTATTTGTTTTACTAATGGAACACAAGTGCTTGAAGGGTATGCCTGACCCGATTATGAAATTATCTGCATGAGTCGCTATTGCCAAAGTCCCTAATTTCATGAACCGTTAATTGCCCTGTAGGGGTGAACGCTAGTACATTTAATAGATCTATTGGGTTTGACAACCCCGTCCGAGGTCTGAATCGAATTCTTTCGAGCACCTTTTTAACGGGCGATTTGTATTGAGAATCGTAGGTATGAGGCAATAATACCTAGTACTGGGGCAACTGTATTTGCATTTGATATGCGTTATTGTCAAGGTTTCGGTGTCATGAGCTCAATGCGGTAATGTTGAATGATACTATGAAATACTGTCGCTGGCTGATCTTAAACCTTGTGGTCCACTAGCTAAACATTCTTGATTTATTGTAATCATACTTGGAATTCGAAAAATAATACTTGAAACGTTGTAACGCTACTTTCTATAGAAGTAATTACTTTGATTTATTCAATACAGTTTTTACTTAAACCTATGAATTCACCAACATTATTGTTTGATGTTTTAAGCATGTATTTTATCAGTTAATTATATTGCTATCTACATTGGGAGCATCCGAGTCGCGGGATATCAACAAAACCAAGGACTAAGTTTTTTTCTTACACATTCGATAAATATTTTTTCCTTAAATAGTACAAAATGATTCCGTTTGAAATCATGACCTCTTGTTAAAAAATAAATTTACACTTAACAGGACCAAATTTAATTTGAATATTTAAACTACGCATGTACAATTAAATAAACGTCTCTTTTGAATCGTTTTCTGTAACTTAAGATTAAGAACTAGAAGATAGCACTCCAACGGGTTATTTACTGCTGCGTGTAGTGAATTGGTGTAACATAACTGCACCTTTAGAGAATTGTTGAGAGATAAGGAAGCTTGACAGCATATCATACCATGCATGTGGTGCTTGTTTTAGACCGTAAAGAGCCTTTTTTGAGCTTGGTAAGCATCGATGGGTTTTGTCCTGTCAATTAAATCCTCCTAGTTCAAGAAACGTAGACCTCTACTTTGAGCTCTCGCCAATCAAAAAGCCATTTTGACGATCCATTTATTTTTTTGGTATGATTTCATATTCTTGTGAGCGGCATTTGCTACGAAGATACGAATGGCCTCTATTCTAGCAACCAGTGCAAATGATTCCTCGAAATCGATTCCTTCTTCTTGTTTGAATCCTTGAGCAACGAGTCTTGCCTTATTCTTTAATACCCTGCCAAATTCATCTGTCTTGACCTTATAAATCCATTTCAGCTTGATCAAGAACATGTTATCTGGACACGGCACCAATTCTCAAACTTCAAGTCTTTCAAATTCATGAATTTCTTCTTGCATTGCATTGATTCATGATGGTATCCGGACCTTGCTTGTTGAAGTTCATTGGTTCTATTCTGAAGTTAGGAAGGCAACAAAATAACACCACAAGGCCATCAGTATTCAGTTACTTCCTTGTAGAAACTGAGCGAGAAGGATCATCCCCGATCACGTTACTTAATAGATGATCCTTAGTCCATCTATTCCATCACCCTGGGTGTTCAACTAGAGTAGTGGAATTGTCTCCCACATACATGAATGATCCATAGAAGTCAAGTATTCATATAGAGATTCGTTAAGAGGATCATTTATGAAAATGTTTGTAGTTTTTTATTAATTTCTTCAAAACCTTGAAAACGATTAGAGAATGTTCTTGGTTTTCGTGTAAATTGATGAGCCATCCTGGTCAATGGAAGTTGACACAGGAGAATCAGCTAATACTTTAGCTCCTGGAGCGGCAGCTTCTTGAACTGGAGATACAGCAATTGTTGGAGTATTATAGTATTCATCGAACATTGGTTGAAACAAACGATCCTAATCATCTCTTATTGGTAGAATACAAGGTTGTTGAGAAACAGGGTTTGAAACGAGTCCCGTACTGGATGTAGCAAGAGTCATATAATGAAGCCCGGATCCTGAACTGAATTGTTCAGAAGCCATTGCTGTTAGCTCATCAAACGTTACATGAATTGTTTTAGAAATTATCTAGGTTCTTCTGTTGTAGATTCTGAATGCTTTCTTTGCAGGCGCGTAACCAACGAAAATTCCAATGTCTGCTTTTGCATTAAATTTACCCAGATCCTCATGGTCATTGGTAGGATAACAAAGTGAACCAAAGACATGAAAGAATGATAAGTCTGGTTTCTTGTCTTGCATAAGCTCGTATGGAATTTTGTTGTATCGATGACGAATCAAAGAACGGTTTTGGGTGTAACAAGCTGTATTGATAGCTTCGGCCCAGAGAAATAATGGAGCTTTAGAAAATATCAGCATTGTTCGAGCGGCTTCAACAAGAGTTCGATTTCGCCTTTCGACAACACCGTTCTGCTGAGGAGTGCGGGCTACAGAAGTTTGATGCGAGATGCCAACATTTTCATAAAATTCACGAAGTGTCTGATTGACAAATTCGGTTCCATTATTTGTTCGAACATTCTGGACAGTGGCATTCAAACGAACTTGTATGTTTTTAATACATTTGATGATGGCCGCAGGAGCTTCATCTTTTGTCTTCAAAAATCTGACCCAGGTAAATCTTGAGTAATCGTCGACTATCACTAAGATATACCTTTTTCTGTTAATACTAGCCACACGCATCAGGCCACACAAATCCATATGCAAAAGATATAGTTTCTCTTGGTTAGTGTCTTCAGCTTTGGGTTGATGAGAGGATTTTTTGCTTTTCCCTAATGCACATGCTGAACACAAATGATCTTTCTAAAATTTAAGTCTAGGAATTCCTCGTGCAAGACCGTCTTTAGCTAGCTTGTTCAAAGTACCAAAGTTGAGATGAGATAATCAACGGTGCCATAACCACACTTATCATTTTTTTTTTGAAACTTGGATTAGAAGACGAATCGGAGAGATGGATTTAAGCATGTCATCAAGAGAAATTGTGTATAAATTTATGTCTCTGGACCCTAAAACTAGATCAACACCTTCTAAATTACGAATAAAGCAAGTGTTTTTTCGAAATGCAACTTCAAGATCCGCATCACAAAATTAACCAACAAAAAACAAGTTATGTCCAAGTCCTTCAACGTAGTATACCCTTGAGATAATTACGTTCCCCAGCTGATAGTCACCATACCTTATAATCCTGCCTATTGGTCGTTCCGAATGCTGAACAGTACCCAAAACATTTACTGACAACAAGTTTCAGGGAGCTAGAGGAGCGTTGCCCTGTCATGTGTTTTGCTTAACATCCAGAGTCGAGATACCAGCGTACAATCAGGACAACCGTCATGACAAGAGAAGGAGAACGAAGAATAATTGTTGCCATAGGATCCCCAAGTTTGATTGGGTACTGAGTGGTTAGCATTCTAGAATTCTACAATCTTAGCTATTTTACTCGAACCTATGTTTTTAATATTTTTGGGTTTCCTGCTATAGACTTTAATCTTTGGTTTTTGTATTTCATCTGAGTGGGAAGTGGTTTGCTTAGGAGGTACTACGTTAGTTGAGGTGATCCTAGTTAAAGGGCACGAGTTACCAACTATAGTGAAGGTTCTGCCTGTTGGTTTCCACTTAAATCCTACTTCAGTGAATACATGACCCGTAGGTTTCCAAATATTTTGTTTTTTATGTTTCTTAGCAGATTTAGTACGGTTATTCCCATTTTGCACAAGATCAAGAAGACATTTATCATGAACACCATCAAACATAGATTTATTACAAGTAGCACAGAGAATTTTAGAATTCGCATTTGACAGTGAATGCTTAACATCAACATCACAAATAGGTTTAACAACACGATTAGTTTTATTAACTTTCCTAAGTTAGGCTTCTACTTTATTCTTCTTGTTCCTACTTGGTGTCTGTGAGATCCTAGCATTCCTTTTATTGCCTGAAGGCTTTGATCCACAATTACTAGTAGAACACTTCACTCCTGTAGAAGACAACACATGTGTGTTAGAATCTGATGTATTTGAAGACTCTACCTGTTTAATGTTGCTTGAGGATGTGAGAGGTTCAGCAAACCTAACTTTCTTGACTTTGTTCATGGGTGTGATAACAACCTTCTAGGACTATGTGTTATCGCATTAGGGCACGTATCTTGAACATATACAAGCAACTCCTGAATTCTTATGACATACTTACATGCAAAGTCTAACTCACTATCTAAAGGTTGTTTCGCTTTAGCTTGTTTGACTATTTCCCGAAGAGTATTAGCTTGTTCTTGAGTGTGTCTAAGATAGTCTATGTGAGCATCCCTATTTTGCAATAACCTAGGAGGCAACGGTACTAAATCAAGCTTGAACATGCCTGGAGCAATAGTGGTGACAGAAGGTGTGTGTACAACATTTTCAACAATTTCTTTCCCTTTTAATTTTCGTAAATCGTTTTTCAATGATGTTATCACATAAACCTTGTCTTGAATTTGAGCTTTTAAATCCTCATTTTCCACAGATTTTAAGTTCAGTTTGTTAATTAAAGAGTCACATTGTTCTTTATGACGAACACGTGTCTGTTTGATTGAGTCAAACTGATCTTTAAAAACCTGTTTCACATGATTAATTTCATTACAAAGACGTTCGTTCTCAGAAAGCAATTTTGCCACACTATTTTCTAGTTCCTTATTTATGGGCTCAAGATCACATTTATCATGATTAACGTTTCTCTTCCCTTGGTGTTTCTCTCTCAAAGTTAATATAATCCTTCAACTTACAAAGGCTTGTCTTTATCATTGTAGCCGAGCTTTCAAATCATTGATTCAAAATATTCTTGAATTTTCAACAGCATTTTCATTAACGCAAGATTCGTCGTTCTTGAAAAACTTCTTGTGGTAATTAGTCATTGATGCTCGAGAGAAATACAATGTTTTTCAAGTTGTGAGTAATTTTTCAACAAATCATTATATTGCTTGTTTTGATTTGTGAAAGCTCAGCAACAAATTCAAAAACACTTTTCACATGATTCACACTCATGCATTTTCATATTCACAGAAGCATTATTCCAAAGACATAGAATTCCATCACAGTTAACATACATCTTGAGACATGAATTTTTGTAAGAGTCAATCATTTCCAAAAGAATTTCTTTCCTTAGCAATTTCAAACATTTTTATATCGACTGAAGACTGTTGAACAACCACTTCCATTGTCAAAAACTATTTGTACTTTCCGTTATTTCATTTAGAAATGATCAAACTTAAACACATTTAAGATGTCTTTAAAAGATTTAGAAAAGGACAAATTTCATTGTTATAAAAACACTTTTTGTATGCTCAACCCCCATTCACCTTTTTCAATAACATAGGTGTTGTCCCTCTTCTTCACCACAGAGTCAAACTAGGCGAGGTGGAATTTAAGCTTTTTAAGGCTTGCATTCACCAAACTCACCATTACTAAGTGCTTATTAGGGTTAGGTAAACATCTGTTTTAGCTTATTTGCTTATTTCTTGTTTCATAGTGTTTTGTTTAAGCTAGCAGTACTAACTTAGACCAACAGTACTAACATATAACTAGCAGTACTAACTTCAAGTTAGTACTGGTAGTTAATACTGGTAGTACTGCTGTTAGTACTGTTGAGCTTATCTTATTTTATTTAGCTTAAATTGCTTTTTGTATTTGCTTATTTAGAGTTAGTTTAGCTTATTTGATTTGTCTTAAGTTTATTTGAGCTTATTTGTGTCTTAGTGTAAAAGTTTTAAGTGTTTTTGCCATTCCTAGCTTTTATTCTTGTTCTAGCTTATTTTCTTTGCTTATTTTTATGTGCATTTGCTCATTAAGTTTAGTTCCCAATCATATTCACATTTCTTGTCATATTCAAACACAAATCATCAATCGTCTTGCGATTCTCCATCTCTAGCCTCGTTGGGACATAACGACCCGGGAACACTCTATACTGCTTCCGGTTTTATTGATCTCGCGGATTCTGGTCCTTTGTTGTATTTATATTATATATAGATAGATTTTAAGGAGTAAGTTTTGGCGAGTCAGCAATACATATTCCTTTTCTTTGATTTGTTTAGAAAGATTTTGCTTAAGTGAGTCAACTTGTTCTTTGAGTGCAAGTTTCTCTCTAATCATATCATCCAATTGAGAATCAATCATTTTTTCACGACTGCTTAAATCAATATTAAGACGTTATTTAAAATTTTTAACCCTTCCTTATATCTCTCAAGCTCAGCGATTATTGTTTCATTATTTTGTTCCTTATTAGCCTTTTCCTAATTATTTTCATGATTTAACATTTGTTCGGACATTTGTTCAATCACAGATAAAATCATTGAATCTTGTTGTGCCTACAAATTAGTATCTTGAACAGTTGCCTATTGTGTTTCTTGCAAATATTGAGAATATGAAATGATATTGCTATCACTAGATATCTTATTATCTGTAAAATCCGTAACTGGAGATTGTTCAAAATCCTGCAATGCATGCACACTTTGATTATCCATATCATTCAGATAGGTTTCAGAATTAGGTACCTCTAAGATAACGTCAGAACAATAATTAGAAATGTTGGCCATAAGAACCTCTTGTGCAGTCGAGAGATCATCACAGTCAGAATCATAAGTATCAAGATCCTCAATCTGGAAAGCAGCATTATGAGGAATGATTGTCTAAGCTTGACCTGCTGGAATTCCTGGATCTACAAGAAATACGAGTTGCTCCTCGTCCAATATTTGTCCAGCTTCCTAAGCTTATGCTAACATAGCCTTATCCTTATACCACGCTGCATTCCTTGGTCGCTTAGGCTGAGTGCATTGCCTAGCCATCTGTCCTTCACCTTGGCAGTTGTAGCATTTAACAACTCTTGTCTGTCCACTTGTAGTATTTCCCCTTGAACTAGTAGCATTGCCCTTATAGGTAGTACTAAAATAATTTTTCCCTTATCTCCCTTGAACTTGTTGCACTGTAACCCTGCCGTCTTGAATAATAGCTTGGTTTCTTGGATTAGAGGAAGTTCTGAGTTGATTATTGGTAGAAGGGAACCTTGAAAACGCTACAGCGGTTAGAAAAGCCATTCCTTTATTGAGACAAACAATTAGATCATCTCCAGGAGAAAACACAGGAACAGTAAAACCTGAGTCTATAAATGGTGACTCAGTCATAAGTTTTGTAGGAGCTTGAGGTGATTGATAAGCAACTTGTGGAATTACTTGTGGAACAGTTAAGGTTAGATGATTCATTTGTGACTGAAATGTATGTGATGGTGGAATGGATGAATGATTGAAATAAGTTTGTAATGGATAATGAGATGAGTAATGTTGATTGGGCTGAATTGATCCATGTTGTGATGGTGAAAACTGTTGTTGAAGTTGAGGATTGTTGTAAGAAGACTGATAAGTGTTAAAGTGAGGTGGTGTCATCTGCTGATTTGCAACAAATGAAAGTGGATCTTGATTACGTTCACGCATAATACGGACTTCATTTGCATGAAGTTCGTGTTGTTCAGGATATGCATGAAGTTGATCAAAGTTGGAGGTATGCAAATATTTAACAAGCTTAACATCAGTCACAAACTTACTCTATTCAGGTAGAAGACTGTTTAAGAACTTAGTATTAACTTGAAATTGCTCCATTTTCATGTAACACCCCAAAAAAATGGGTCGCAGCGAAAATGATGTTCCGGGGGCGTTACTTCATAATACCATTGCACAAGTCATGAGAGAACGACCTCTAAGTGTCGTTTGAAAAGTATTCTTGTATTGTTTAGACTCCAATGCACATCAAGTAAGCTCCTAGCACTTATGTACCTGAGAAAACATGTTTTAAAACGTCAACAATAATGTTGGTGAATTTATAGGTTTGTAAATTAAATGGGGCGGATAGCAAGATTTCCTTGTAATAAAGTAACAAATACAATATCACAAAAATGTATTACGAAATGCACTAAGCTCATGACACTGACGCTCAACAATGAATGTATATAAAATACAAGTAATGAATGTGCCCAATGTAGATGTTCAACCCGTAACATCTATAATAATCTGAAATGGTATGCGTCCGTTACCGATGATAGCTAATCATCTGAACGGGGATGTTAATCCCTAATAGATCTATTCATAACATTCGCGCTCACATAATGCAATTAACAATTACATATATGCAATTAACAGTTCATGATGAAGGGCATAGTGGGTTATAGCTACTTAGGCAAACTCGTAATATTTGAATTAAAATGTACTTGCATCCATTTTGTAAAACAAACATGATCTCATCCCCGAGATTTAATAAATGATTGAAAAGTATAAGATGGGGACTTTAAACTCACCTTAAGTGAATGAACGAGTAATGAATCAAATGCGTGACACGGCACGTGATAGTCCGAATGCAACCTAATTAATGAAGGTTGCATAAATATATTGAACTTGAATAATTGATACTATATAATCATATAATGCTACATCACCACCTAAATTTGTTCGTAAAAGTATTATATTTAATCACGAACGAAATAAATGTCTCATATAAATATTCATATGTTTTTCTACTTAAAACATAACCCTTTGTGTATATGTAAAAATAATGTACTTTAATATTTAAGGTATATAATTATTAATGTCTTTGTAAAATCTTCGTTTTAAACCCGCTTTGCTTGATATTTATACCTGTGAAATCGTATTTAGATTGTATATCAAAATATGATTTTTTTTTAAATGTTGTACTACTGATGAACAGTAGCTTTTAATGTTTTTAATAAATTATATAAAAATACTTTTATATAATTAATTATTGAAATATCGTATTGGCCGTAACTTATTCGTTTTAACTCCGTTTTTAATGTTCTTTATATCCATGGGTTCATAAAATAGTTTTTCTAACTTTTATAAACCTTTCAATATCCGATGTCTACTGTAGAAAAATATTATTTTTATAATATTATTTTTTGCAAAGTTACTTTTGTATATTTCATTAGAAAATCATGTGAAATTCATAACTTGGTCAATATCTAGTGGTTTTTCAAGTTCCTTACATTTTTAGAATCCCAAAAATATGTACTTTTAAATAAAAATATGAAAGCTTCTGATCAGTTTCATTTTTGAATTGTTTTTATAAACTTTCTTTTATAAAAACACTTTTTGTATTAAATCTTATAAAACTCATAGCTCCTTAGTTATTTATCGGTTTCGCGAGTTCTTTACATATTTGAAAACCTCATGATATGTACCATTACAGAAATGTAATTTTATTAGTTTCGAGTTAATACAGTTTTTAAAAAGTTTATTTTATAAAAACACTTTTTATGCTTTATCTTGTAAAAATCATATCTTCATCGTTATTTATCGGTTTCGCGAGTTCTTTACATATTTGGAAACCTCATAATATGTACTATTTTATAAAAATATAAAATCATCAGTTTAAGTTTCGAACTAAAACAGTACATTTTGAAGTTTTATATGAATAATTATATAAACTTAGTTTTTGAGTAATTTAACTTAATCACCTTATTTCAAGACCTATAATTTATATAATATGACATCCTATATATTAAGTCTTCTATATATTGATTTACATATCATGCTCATAAAGTCTAACAAAATGTTTTACACATTTAATAATCACATAACTTTATATTTAACTAAATATTTGTAACTTGTTAAAAAAAGATCATAATATTTATCCAATGCTTGTAAATCCTTGTTCTTAGCATGTAACATATTTTTATCTTCAATATGATCACATGAAAAATATAGTTTGACCCTAATCTTTGGGTCTTGATATTTTATAAACTTATAAAATGTTTCTAGGTGATGATTAACATTACTCAATATATATAATGCATGAAATAATGAAAATAACTAGATTAGGGTTTTAAGTTAACCTTTGGTGCGTGATTGATGGAAGAAAAACAAGGTTAACCCCCATATGATCACAACCTTAACTCGACATAACCTTGTTTGAAACCCTAATTCCAAAAGAAACCCTAGCTTGAGCAAACCCTTGAAAACACTTGCAAACACCCAAATTAAGCGTTCAATGGATCTTAGTGTAGCTTTGAAAAGGGCTAGAGAGACTTGTTGTTTTTAAGGTTTTTATTTGAAACGTGTTTCGTGTGTGAGGAGGCTGACCCGAAATAAAAGAGAGACAAAATGGTTTTGATGCTCCTTTTGCTTGCATAGCCAAATATAGGAGATTTAGGGGATGGTTTTAGGTGTTAAATAATGTTAGGGTTAAGGTGTGTGTAAGAGACAATATAGTCTTTTGTAAGAGTGATGGGATATCTCTAAGCATGCAAAGTGTTAGCCTCAATTTATTGAGTCGAACAAGGAAGCTCGGTCACTCTACGATGGAGCTTCGGTCTTTATTTAGTTAACGTTGTAATAAAATATTATCGGGAATCGGGCTCGATAGTTAATCTAATATTGTATATGTTTTGGGTTTAATCCCAAGCAAAACCCGAGCCCGGGTCCTAGTTAAATATCCCGCGCGTCACATTAAATGTGTAGGGGTATATATATATTTAGATATTTTCTTTTCAGAAAATATCTCATATATATAGATATTTTCTTTTTAGAAAATATCTAGTTTTCATTTTTTCAATATATCTTTTTCCTCTTTTCTCTCAACTCTCTTTCTTCTCTCTCTCTAAACTAACATCTCTCTTTCTCCTTTCTTGTTTCGATTCGTGTTTATGAAGTGTTAATCGGGATCCTACAAATAAACGTGTTGTAAGCCTATTGGATTCGGCAGTTGGGTTGTTATATCATTCGGCAACCATAATTTTTCGTGGCTCAGTTTGGTGGTACTCGGGTGAAAAGAAGAGAAGAACAAAACGAGTGGAAAGACGTTAGAACCGAACCAGTGGAAAACTCGTATCAACCGAACGAGAGGAAAACTTGCACGATCGAACGAGTGAAAAACGTTACGATCGAACGAGTGGAAACACGTTACGATCGAACGAGTGGAAACACGTTAGGATCGAACGAGTGAAAACTTGAACAACCGAACGAGTGAAGAACGAGACCATCGAACGAGACGATCGAACGAGACCATCGAACGAGACCATCGAACTAGTGAAAAATCTCAAGGACCGATCGAAGTAATTTTTTTTTGACTTGGACCGAACGAGTGTTTGTTAGCTTGAACCGAACTACATCACACACAAGAACAAAATTTTCGGTTCTCTTCTAGGCAAAAGCACTCCCCACAAATGACGCCCGAGTTGTCTGCAAATTTCTTAAATCTCTCCTTCGCCAGATTCGGTGCCCCTCGTGCAATCATAAGTGATCGCGGAACCCATTTTTGCAATGACCAATTTGCAAAGGTCATGCTTAAATACGGAGTCACTCATCGTCTCTCCACCGCGTATCATCCACAAACAAGTGGACAAGTTGAGGTTTCCAATCGTGGTTTGAAACGAATTCTTGAAAGGACCGTGGGCGAAAATCGTGCCTCTTGGTCGGATAAATTAGATGACGCACTTTGGGCTTTCCGCACAGCTTACAAAACACCCATCGGGTGTACTCCATACAAGCTAGTGTACGGGAAGGCATGTCATCTTCCGATCGAACTCGAGCACAAAGCTTACTGGGCCCTTAAGCATACCAACTTTGATATCAAAACCGCGGGTGACCATAGGAAAGTTCAGCTGAATGAACTTAATGAGCTCCGTGATGAAGCTTACGAGAATTCTTTAATTTATAAAGAGAAAACAAAGAGAATCCATGACTCTAAATCAAGACCGCTGTTTTTACGGTCGGTGATCGAGTCCTCCTCTTTTATCTCTAGATTTAAACGATTTTCTAGGAAAGCTTAAACACCCGACAGGTCAGGACCATTCACTATCCACACAAGTTTCCCGTTACGGCACATCGAGTTATCTCAAAATCCGGCCAATTTCAAAGTGATATGGTCATCGTTCTTAACAGCATTACTTTGGAGGGACTTACACAATTGGTAGTCCCGGTTCTCCAAACCTTCCAATGTCCATAAATTCAGGTGTCGGTCAAGCACTAGTGACCTTAAACAAGCGCTTCGTGGGAGGCACCCCATGCTTATCGTAGTATTATGTAAAAATGAATAAGTGTTTTCTTGTTGTGTGGAGGCTTGCCTTTTCCATTTCCCGTGTTTTGTGTTTGTCCAGGATTGCCCGGATTGTGAAGAACTCTCGTGCTTGTATTTTTATCAAGAGTTTCACATCCTCAGCTTCATTTTGGGAATCCAGTATCCAAATCTAATCGACTAACGTTTTATCTTTTGGTACACTTCATAAACGGCCTTAGATTTACGTAGGTGCCCCTTTCAAAACATCGAGGACGATGTTTAGTTCTAGTATGGGGGGATCTTCGATTATGGATTTTTGCCTGCAGCCGTTGTTGTCACGTAATCCTGTTTTTACCACCAAACTTTTGCAAAAATACCAAAAAAATGAAAAAATTAAAAATTTTCAAAAATAAAATAAGTGTTTTGTCACAGTTTCGACTTTCCTAAATGGGTAGAATGAGAATAATTTTTACTCGACTCCGGGTCTTAGTTTATATATGCGTGTGAGCCCTAGCTTAGTTCTTTATTCGTAACTAAGATTTCACGAGGTGAAGAACAAGAAGTGATAGAGTTAAATAATAAGTTTATGTGCTAAGCAAGATTCTTCTAAAGCTTATATGAGTAACTTGTGGCTTTTTCTCTCATTAGTTTTTAATCCGCCTAATCATACGTACTCATTTCAATTCTACTTAAGTAATCGATTTTTTGTGATTTTTAGAAAGCTTTCATCTTTGTAACTTGATTCTTATATAGCGAATTCTTTCTGTTCTTAGTTAAATTTGAAAGTTAAAATGCCAAAGAAGCATGAATGAAATATGAATGCAAAAAAAAATGCATGAATATTAAAATTATGCCAATGAAGCATACATTTGAGTATATGGAGCAAGTAAAAAGATGTGTCGTGATATCCCACTCCGCTAACCGCGAGGTGGGGGTTCAAACTAATACCATCTTTACTTCTAGGGATTTGGTGTGTTGGTGATATTCTCACCTAGGAAGCGATGGTCTGGTGTGGGTTCCAACTAAGACACCTTTCCTTACGCAATATTAGGAGAAGGAGTTTGATGTGATTTCCCTCTACGCTAGCAACGGGGTGGGTTTTCAAACTAAGAACACCGGTCGTTGGTTGTGATATCCTACCAGGGAGCGAGGCCTAGGTAGGTGTTCAAACTAAGCAACGCATTCCTAGCTTTAAGAACTTATGATCATAATTGATGAAGATGTTGCAAAAGTTCTACAGTTAAATTTTTGTTATCTAAATTAAAGTATACAAGTCCTATTAGTTGTTGCTTTGAGTCATGATTCATCTTGAATTACGACTATGGATTTCTAAGTTGATCTTGGTTGATAGAAATGAGTTACACACATTTAGATATATTATCATGTAGGGAGTTAAAAGTTCACAAGTCATAAATATGAGTGCTTAACATTTAGACTTATATTGACAAATGATCTTGTTAAATTGCTTGGTTTGGGTCTAGTGAAAAATTGGGGACGATGAATTTATCCATCAGGACATCCGTAGATTATTCTATGGACGTTTCTCATTCTATGATCCCAGTGTTTATAAAATAAGGGAAGTCAAACAGGTAGTCGAGAAAAGAAAAAGAAAATCCAAAAAATATTCGGGTAGTTAGTGTACATTCAAAATGGTGATAAGGACTTATCAAAGCTATTGATCTTAGTTCCTGACGAACTATTTGATACTTTTCAAGGTTATTAGTTCGGGGGTGTGAGATTCTTAGTTTTCGTAAGTGTTTTCTTCATAACATTGCGTGAGGACACGGCAATACCTTAGTATGGGGGATTTTGATATGTGTTTAATTACACATACCATTTTCCATATTAAGCGGACTTAAATGACTAAAAACATGCCAAAAATACATTGTATTTGTTGTTTGCATTTGTATGTGCAAGGAAAAGGATAATTCAAGAAAAGGAACAAAAGAAAGCCCCAAAGCAAGCAAAGCAATCACGGAATGGAAAGGACAAAGTCAAAAGTCAAGCCAAGTGAAGAAAATACAACTTGAGGGGCTAAAACTGCCAAACCTCAAGTTGTATTACAAAAGATAAAAAGACAAGGGCCAAAACTGCCAACCGGGCAGAGATTACAATTAAGTTATAAGACTTCAGGGGACCAAACTGCCTACTCCCCCAAAAAAGTCTTCTTTCCCGCCCCAAATCCCAGTTACAACTTGTATGTCGCCCCATACCTTCTCCCCTGCAAAACCACTTCTCACCCTAGCCAAAATCATTTCATCCACCCTACTACTTCCCCCCAGCTGTATAAAGTCCATGTTGGCAATCCCTCTCCATTCCCAAAGCATTTCGATGGTTGAGATTGTCTCCAAAGAAGCTCAAAAGAAATCAAAGGCTGGGATTTGTTGTAGAACCCCCCTCACACAACAAGCACATTTGTTTTTATCTCTACAAAGAAGCACAAGCTGCAAGTCCAAGACTTCGGCTATAAATAGAGCTTTTTGTAAGCCTTTGAGGCATCTAGTTTTTATCTAGTTTTTAATTTTTAATATAACTTAGCTTATTTTTAGTTATTTACCAGGCTTTTTTGTTTGCTTAAGGCCTTTGTAACACTTTCAAGATTAATGCAAATTTAAGTTTTTTCAATACCAGTGTTAAGTTTCTTAATCATATTGTTTTGTGTTCAAAAAGCTTTTACCACAGCTTACTTATAAGCTGTTTTCATTATAGTGATATAAAAACAGTTAAGGTTAGTTTAAGAGAAAATCACAAATATCACTCTCAAATATACCACAGCTTATGTTATGGATGATAAGCCAGTTCTGGATGGGCTTATGGACTCTCACTAGCTTGTTTAATACAAGCTAGAGCTTGTAGACTTTTTGTTTAGCCCTGTTTTGAGCAAGGGTGTTGTAAGTTTCTTTTTCTCTTATTTCTCTTAGATACTGCAGAATTACTTATAGTGCTTATTCTTGGTTGAAATCTGCTTATAAATGCTTTAATTTGTTATTTTATAATCTGTTTTTAATCAGTCTGAAATAAAAATGATTTTTGGAAATGTTAAGGGCTGTTTTGAACAAGCAGTACTAACTCCAAGTTAGTACTGCTAGTTCAATTTTTTAGGATTTAAGCCTAGCAGTATTAACTTAAAACTACCAGTACTAACTCCAAGTTAGTACTGCTAGTTCATTTTCTTGGATTTTCAAAAGTATCAGTACTAACTCAGCACTAACAGTACTAACTCCAAGTTAGTACTGTCAGTTAAAACAGTTAGTACTGGTGGTTTATTTTAGCCTATCAGCTTATTATTTCAGCTTGTTTAAGATTTCCTTAGCTTTTTAGAGTAGATTAAACCATTTTCCTTTAACTGTTTGTCATTTAAGATCTATTTTCCTTTTTAAGTATTTTAATATGTATCAGTTTGTAGCTTGTTAGATTATTGTTGTTTTCAGTTCATTCTAGTGCTATCTTATTTATAAGTGCTTTTTAAGTTAGTGTGGAACTTCTGTTTAGATTGTTGCTTATTTATTGTTTCTTTGTGTTTTGTTAGCCCAGCAGTACTAACCTTAAGCTAACAGTATTAACTCAAAGCTAGCAGTACTAACTCCAAGTTAATACTGGTAGTTAATACTGTTAGTACTGTTGTTAGTACTGTCGCGTTTATCTTGTTTAATTTAGCTTAATTGCTTTTTGTATTTGCTTATTTAGAGTTAGTTTTAGCTTATTTAATTGCTTTCTTAAGTTTGATTTGAGCTTATTTGTGCCTTATGTAAAAGTTTTATAAGTGTGTTACCAATTTTCTAGCTTTTATTCTTATTCTAAGCTTATTTTCTTTGCTATTTTTATGTGCATTTGCTCATTGAGTTTAGTTCCCAATCACATCCTTGTCATATTCAAACACCAATCATCAATCGTCTTTCGATTTTCCATTTCTAGCCTCGTTGGGACATAACGACTGGAACACTTAACTGCTTCCGGTTCATTGTTTTTTTTTTTTTTAATTTTTTTTTTTTTATTTTTTTAATTTTTTTTTTTTTTTTTATTTATTTATCGCGTGTTTCGTCCCTTGTTGTGTGTTTATATATGTTTACGTTTATTTACACACATAAATAAGGGGTGAGTTCTTGCGAGTCAGTCATGTTCTAAAGGGAGGTCTTCAAACTTTTGTCTTGGAATTTTAGGGCAAAACTGGAGAATTTCTCAGAACATATCAACATCGAGAGAGACTTTCTTCTTGTTAATAGTGATTGATGGCATGACTTATTGAACGAATTGTTAGCCCAAATTTCTTGCATATAAATTGCAGGAACATCAGCAAGTGATTAGGAATCGCACGGTAGAAAGAAGTGTGAGAAAGAGCATCAAACACGACTTGAATGTTGCTTTTTGCTTCATGTCTGTCTTGAGTCTCATGTTGATTTCCGAACTCAAGGACTAGTCCATACAGGGGTAACACGAGATATCAAGGGAATTCTGTTGGAGCTTGAGTGGTATTTCATGATTTGCTAATTTGACCAATACAGTTTATATATATAACCAATTTTATATATAATACACAATAAGGCCCTTTGATTGTTGAATACTTAAGCTTGATGCATATTGTGATATCATTATAATGATTAGGCTAATTAAGGCATTTACCATAATTGAATAAGATCTAATCATCCGAAGGGCAACTTAAATGGGCATAATGTGAAAGGCATTAAGACAACTAAAATAGTGCTTTTTGGAATCCTATTCAAACTAACTTGTAGAATAAGGTAACCTAAGACAAGTTCAGATATCCTTGTTGAACCTTGATATATAGCCTACTTAACTTGATTAGATTGCCTAATTAACCAATTTTAATTAGCTACCAAATTTGAGTTAAAAATTACCTTTAGAAAAATTCAATCTTAAAATTCCTTAAAATCTATTTCTAAATCGCCTCCTATTAAGGATTGTTAAATTACCTCCTAAGTAGGATTGTTAACTCGCCTCCTATATAGGATTGATAACTCGCCTCCTTAATCATGTTGTTAATTCGCCTCCTTAATCATGTTGTTAATTCGCCTCCTTAATGAGTTTTGTTAAATCGCCTCCTAAGGGCTTGTTGTTAACTCGCCTCATAAAGGGGTGTTGTTAACTCGCCTTCTGAAGGGAGTTGTTAACTCGCCTTGTGAAGGTGTTGTTAACTCGCCTTCTGAAGGGAGTTGTTAACTCGCCTTCTAAAGGCGTTGTTAACTCGCCTTACATAGGCAGTTGATAACCCGCCTTCAAAGGCACTTATTACCACAAACATAATTTTTATGAAACAAGACTTGTTCAAATAGCATACATTTCAGATGTTTCCCATATAGGATCATTTATAACATCATTTAGCCATAGAATCATCAAGAGTAATCAAAAATGAGTATGCATATTCATTTTGATACATTCATGCAAGAAACAACAAACAAAGTATGCTTTAATGGCTCAAACACATCATGGATTCATGATATTTTTTCCAACCACCTAACCACAAAATATTTCACAAATATCAAACACCTAACTTTTTCGCACCAAGAATTATCATTAACACATTCATACGATATTTATACTAAAAACTGATTTAATCGAGTGTTCTACACTCCTAAACAAACAAAAACCCTCACTCAATTTGGGTTTTTACCCAGTTTTGTCTTTGATGAACCCTAATTCGTTATTTAGGGTTTTCGAGATCAAATCTGTGTTAAAACTTAATTCGTTTGAGAGACGTGTTGTTAAGAGTGTGAAGAACAAAATTTTAGTTATACCTTTTGTTTGAAATCAGCTTGAAATGAAGGTTTGGGAGATGACGATTTTGAGTTTGAAGTTGGGAGGGAAAAAATATTTTAAGTATGTGTTTGTGTGTGAAAATGACGAGGAGGGTGAGTGTGTTATAAAACAAGTTTTGTTTTTGACACATTTGCCCCCTTAAGTTTAATATCCTATGCATTTTTTATATACAAGTTTTATTAGGCAAGTAAAGTTTAACAAATGGCACAAATAGTCCCTAATGTTTTAACTAGCATACCTAGAAACTTATATTTGCACATATACTCCCTAAAGGTAAACACATAACAGTTAAGGCTCACATAAGCTAAACTTAATTAACTCCCCTTTAATTGTTAACCCGTTATTGTTTAAAACCTTTTCCTTTATCACAAAACTGATTTTATGAAGAAGATATTTGACATTTTCTCCCCCTCAAACAATGACCCGTTTTCTATTTAAAGAGCTGTAGTCGTTGTTTGAGTGGTCAAATGTCTTTGGATTCATTGTGAAAACAACTTTATACCAATAAAAATAAGATTTCTCTTATTTTAATACATAAGCGCACTGACACGTACACTTATAGGAATATAGGAAGCACGGGTTGTGTTGCAAAGTAAATACAAGCTTTTGAATGAATATAAAGTAATTCATTCCCGAGAAAAATAAATTTCCCATTGTGAGGTCAAGTTGTCTTTTTAACGACATACTTGCCTTGAAGATGAAGACCGGGTTACTATCAAAAATAATAGCAAGCCATTTTGGCAAGTTTTGAAAGCTTTTGAAACTTCTGCTCGAACTTCATTTACAGCCTCGTATCATTATTGAATGATATTTCTAAGGCCGTAAATGTTATCGATTTTCAGAAGACATGCCAGAGATACATATTTTTATATTTTTTCGATTTTTTTAATTTTTTCTTTTGTTTTTGAAAAATTTTATAAGAGGAAAATCTTTTTGGATTTTTATGTTTTCATATATACATATATACATGATATGAGTTACCACCATCACTCGTTCGTTTCCTCTACCAGACGTTTTAACATTTCTGGAGACATGCTTTTCATACCTAGCTTATTGATCAAGAAGTAAAATCTCCCTCGAGGCAAAGGTTTAGTGAAGATGTCAGCCAGTTGGTATTTAGTTCGGACAAAGTATAGCTCCACGATTCCATTCTCCACTTGCTCCTTTATGAAATGGTAGCGAATATCGATGTGCTTAGCTCTTGAATGTTGAACATTGTTGCAACATAAAGCAAGCACACTCTTGTTGTCGCAGTACAAAGGAATCTTATTGAATTTAAAACCATAGTCTGTTAGTTGTAAACGCATCCATAGGATTTATGAGCTACATCCAGATAAGGAAATATATTCAGCCTCTGTACTCGATATGACAGTGCTCTTTTGTTTCTTTGACGACCAGCTAACAAGTTTGTCTCCTAAGAAC
>BQNB010106306.1:0-23416 GCA_026074375.1 Tanacetum coccineum | reverse complement strand
AAGCCTTCCCAACCTATTCTCCTAGAGAACGATAACAACCCCTGAGTCTTGCCTATACTATTACTATAACGGTTAGGTACTCTGCCTAGGGAGTTGTAAAACTTCTTGTAGAAGTACTTTACGACAACCGCATCAAACACTCTCGAACCAAACATATTGAAATTCGTCACCACTTTCTTCGAGATAATATCTAGAAAGGACATATCTCAATCGAAAAAGTGTCGTCCATCGACAATATCGCCGACATTCTTACGAAACCCCTTAAACGTGAAACGTTTAATTATCTTTATCTTGGTTAGGAATGATGGAACACATTCCATAAATCACGTTAGTCCGCTTCTCTTTCTTTTAGTATCGATTCTAGTCCGCGTTCCATTCCATGTCGTGACAATTTAACAACTTCATCCGAAGCTTGTTAAATATTTTTAATTCACGAAATGCCAATTAATTAGTCACTCTTCCTCGTAAATTTGTGTCAAAATTTAAAAGTCCAAAAACCTGTAATACAGGCGCCCGTATATCTCAGGCGGCCCCAAACCTTTTTCAGGCGGCCCCCTGATCGATATGGGACCGCCACCAGCAGACATCAAATTTTCACACTTAATCAAAATTTTCAAAACTCAAAACCAAACATACCTCTTCCCTACTGGTGCGACGAACACGAAACCAAAACCACCAAAACTCAAAATCAACCACTAAAACACTAATTGAAGATCAAATCAAAAAATCATTCCTAACATCATAAAGATCATCAATTATAAGTCATTTCATTTATTTTCTTTCAATTTGAGTCTAGGATTCTTGATGAACACAAAAATTAAAATTGGAGATTTTTCATTCTTCTTGTAATTTTGTACAATTAGGATTACTAGGATATAATGTATAACTAATATGCTTCCCTTAGACAAAGGATTTACATACACTAGTGAGTTTGTCGAAAAAATAATTTCGAACAAAAACCCCAATTTTATTTTCAAATCACTCACGTTAGGAACATAATAAAATTGTTGTTATGCATTGTTAATACAACTTAAAAACGTTTTTAAACACATGCATAATGATCTCATGAAAAAAATTCGAGATACATAATTCATATGTAATTTTTGACATGTTTGGATGAGCAAAATCAAATTAAAGAGCGTTTGGGTTAACTCTTATGATTTTATTTCTAGGTTGAGTTAATCGTTACTCCACATTTGTCACATTTAGGCATACACTAGAAACAATGTCCATACAATACTACATGTAGATGATGATAAAATGCGAGTTCAATACTTTTTCTCTAGGTAATCATGCCTCGCAAATCATCTGAAGACCATAAAAATACAAGACACTACATTCCAATAATTTCACATGAATATCGTTTACCTATAAAAGAAAGACTAAGAAACCTTGAAAGTCGCTACATTTACGAGGGTCGGGTGGTTTTTGAGGACTTTGCGGATCTACGTTATGATCGGTCCTTGTTTAGTTTTCTTAAGTTTGAGTGTCTTCTTGAAATCAATGACCAAATTTGTCCTTGCTTCATACTTGAATTTTATAGTCAATATCAAATAAACTATACCGACGAAGGTCAAATGTTAATCAAATTTGTAATTCAAAATCAATTCTTTTCTTACACTCTTGAAGAATTTGCTCAAATTCTTTTAGTGAAAAGAAAAAAAAAAAAAAAAGAAAAAGAAAAAAATAAAAAAAAAAATAGACATACCTAGGAGGGTGCTTGGTGTGTCTTTACCGACAAGTGGTCACTTGACGAGTTGGCATATGGTGTTCCTAGGGATGGTCCATACCAAACCAACCCTCCTTCTCCTGATGACATCATTTTGTATATTCGAAATGATCGAGAAGGTCAAGTCACTCGCACCCATCATAGGCAAAAAATTGATGTTCAAGACTATCAAATTCTCAGTCGTGAAATTTTGTCAACCCTAAATCCTTTAGAAGAAATTATCCGGGAAAATGTTTTCTGTCAGGGGGGTAAACAAGACCATGTTTATGCGTGTCTTTGTTACATGCTCTATTGTATTGTAAGATCCAAAAAATTCAACCTCGCCTATTATATGGCAAAACAAATGGAGTGGGTCACTAAACAAGCTAGGTTAATTTTACCCTATGGTATGTTATTAACCCGTTTGTTTAAATTCGTCATGAGTGAGAGTCCTGAGTTGGTCAATGAGTCTTATGTCTTGTACGATCGTGTCATGAATCCTCTTACCGCTCAACAAGAGTGAAAGACTAGAAAAGGCTCGTGGCATCGAGAAATGAGTTGTCACTCCAGCTTTCTTCTTCCTTCGCGTTCTATCAACCATCCTCCTCTTATCTCAACGATGATGATGATGATGATGATGATGAAAATGACGAAGGGACCTCGCGTGTAAGCACTCCTTCCCCCACTCGTTTTGTTAATTCATTAACAAATGAGGTTCCTCAAGTCTTTTAAAACCCACCAAACATTAACCCTGACATGGAACCATTTATAGCACCCGCCAACCCAAAATCATCAACCGTCAAGTTCAGTTATGAGATGAGCATCGTGGTGGATTAAGGTCAATCAGGAAAGGCCTCAGGAACTTATGGAGAAACATGAAGAAGTGAGCAATTTGGAAAATTGCTATTAGATGATTCATGGTGAAATAGGATTGACTGCAAAAGGGAAAGTCTAGGAAACTTTTTCTGTAAATGATTTACAAAAATCAGGAAAAATAGTAAAAATTTTGTTTCTCCAAATAACGGCCCCATAAATAAGGGGCGACCCCCAAATATATCTGGGACCGCCATATAATTATGGGACCGCCATTAGAGTCACGGAAATTTTATTGTGACTACCTGATTTTCTGTGTAGTTGACTATTCTCTTCACTAGACACAGCTATACTTTCTGCATTTTGCTAAACCACCTTTGGAATTTATTTTCTTAATCCTTATGTTTTGCCTCTTCAATCCTATGCTTCCTAATTAAATAAGCCATCCTTCACACTCTTCTTATCATCTTCATCTTCTTCAAACCCTTTTACCATGGATTCCACTCAAGCATCTTCCTCCCATGGCTTTAAGAAAATAAAACTCACCATCATACCTCCAAAACAACTCTTTGTTGATCTCATAAATGATGATGAAAACCTCACTACACCTTCTCCTACAACAACTTCTTCATCTCCAACTCCTCTAAATGCACCATCAAAAACTCCACCAACCAATGAAACCTCATCAAGCCAAGAGAACACATCTTCTTCCTTTCAATCAAAACTTAAAATTTCACCACCATCATCTAATGAACCAACCTCTCCTCAACCTTTGAACCCTTTGCTTGACAACATCTCAGATGTTCCTCCTAGACCTTCAAACCCTCAACAACTTCCAAACCCTTTTACCATGGATTCCACTCAAGCATCTTCCTCCCATGGCTTTAAGAAAATAAAACTCACCATCATACCTCCAAAACAACTCTTTGTTGATCTCATAAATGATGATGAAAACCTCACTACACCTTCTCCTACAACAACTTCTTCATCTCCAACTCCTCCAAATGCACCATCAAAAACTCCACCAACCAATGAAACCTCATCAAGCCACACCTTTTTCTTTTCAATCAAAACTTCAAATTTCATCACCATCATTAAATGAACCAACTTCTCCTCAACCTTTGAACCCTTTGCTTGACAACATCTCGGATGTTCCTCCTAGACCTTCAAACCCTCAACAACTTCAAAGTCATCCTTCTTTGGATATCACTCTCTCATTGTCACCATTTGAAAACCTTGAAACTCCATCACCACCATCTCCACCACAACCTCAACCACCTATCATGGGCCATCCTCGTTACTACAGGTATCATGACTACCATGGGTCAACATGCATATGTTGTTCTCACAATCGAAATCTTTTCTTAACCTTAAGAGATGAGATGAACATCATGTTTGCTCATCTTGAGTATCTTCTTACTACCGCAATCACTTCACACTTTCCACCTCAACCTTGAAATGTTTTCAATAATCTCATAATGTGTCACCCTAACCTTTTGCTCAAAAGTCATCTCCTATAAATCATGAATCATCTAGGATTTATGTAGTATTAATACTCTTTGTCTAACTTAACTTTATGCATAAGTTCAAGTCTTCTTGTATGAGTTAATTAGTTATATTTACTATTGTATGAGTTTCTTGATTATTGAATGAAACTCTTTTATGGGTGACTTGAATTTATAGTTATGCTTAAAGATATTTGTCTTGCACTTGTACCTCTAACTTTGTTTTGTAGCCAACAATTTTCGTAAGATCGATCCCTTGGTGCCCCAAACGAGGGGGAGCCTACATCAAGGGGGAGTCTTGATATCGTCGACTTCTTTCTTTCTACAACAATTCGACGATCATCCTTTTTGAATTCGACAAAAAGGGGGAGAAATGGAATGAAACTCATTAATAATCTTGAAACATTTAATTTTATACAAAATGAGTTTATATTTTGTCATCATCAAAAAGGGGGAGATTGTTAATACAAATAATGTCTAAAAACGTTATTTATATTTTTCGACCTCTCAATGTTTTGATAATAACAAAATGTAAAAACGTTTACGATAAAAATAAACGTTTACAAATTATTAATCGTAAAATTCTATTTCTAAGATTAGTGATCACTTAAGGTATGTACAAACAAATCATTAAGCATGATTAGTGATCAAGAAAATAATTTTTTTTAACCATCACATTTTTACAAAAGTATTTTCACAAAAATAAATATACAAAATACTTTTTAATTAAAAGAAAAGTTTTATTTAAAACATAAATTTGAAATTCAAATTTTCCCCCAAAATGGAAGCTTCCATACCAGATACAACCTTCCCCACAAAAAGACAAAAACAGGAGCGGAGTCTAGTGGCGGCCCCCTTATAGGTCTGGCGGCCCCCAGATATATCTGGGACCGCCGGGACCGCCGCCAGCTAGCCGTTGGAAATCCTGTCTATAAATACTACACTATTTCTGGCAGAAAAACACACCTCTTTGCACGAATTTTTCCAGTCTTCTTTCTCTCTCTAAAAACCTTCTTTCTCTTACTAAATCTCTTGATCACTAACATTGTTTGATCTTGTTTCAAGTGATCTAATCTCTTCTTCTCATCTCTCCTCTCATCTCTATCAAGTGCAAGAGAAGAACATTCGTATTCGCCAAGAAACGAATTGTTATTTAGTGATCTCTCCTCTCTTCTTCTAAGTATCAAATCTCTATTGTAATTATCTTGTGTAATTGTGTGATTCGGATTGTGTGTAAATCCGATAGTGTAGATCTTGTGATTGTATAGTGCTTGTGAAGTGGTAGATTGGTTCTAGCTAAGATTAGGACTCGACATTTAGCTTAGTGTCGGAAAATAACGTAAGCGACGTGTAAATGGTTTTCTCCGCCTGAAGGGAGCTTGTTGACATAGTGAAATCTCGAGTAGGATACTCGGGGAGTGGAGTAGGGCGAAGAAGAGCTTCGTAGCTGAACCACTATAAATCTTGGTGTTTTGGTTTGATTGTTCCTTCTCTCATCTCTTTATATTGTTGTGATTGTTATTTAGTACTCCTTCCGTCCCATATTAAATGTCCACTTTTGACTTTTGAAGTCTTTCTTTTTCTACTTTGACCTTAAATATATTTGTTTGTGTTATGTAATACTTGATGAAAGTTATACGAATGGAAAATACATTTAAAACCTATTTCATTCATATATTTTGCATCAAGTATTACACAACACAAACAAAATTATTTACGGTCAAAGTTGAAAAATAAAGAGTTTAAAATGTCAAAGTGGACATTTAATATGGGACAGGGGGAGTATTAGTTTAGATATTTACATTGTTGATTTATATTGTTGATTGGTTGAACATACAACTTGAATCTAAGTATTTTGAAAGCAAACTTTTAAAACGTAAAACGAACCTGTAAACTATTCACCCCCTTCTTCTAGTTTCCACAATTTAATCGCAATACACTGGTTTAATCCCTACTATATATAAAAAGTGAATGACATTTATTTTATTAAGAATGGTAAAAACATCTACTACTAAATTAATCATATTTTGAATATTCTTTAATCCTTTTTCTTAATTATTCTTCGTTTCCAATCATATTCTTTTTTTCTCGCAGCGACTATAAATTGAACCTATAAGTTTTGCGTCAAAGGTCCAACAAGAATCACAATTTTGTAAATATGATTATTTGTCGATATACTCTGTCGCATTACACAAGTATTTGTCTAGTGTAACAAGATGGCTAGAGAGACGTCACCCATATATCCCCATTTGATGCTCTAGATAATATAAGGACCTTACATGCATTATCATCCTTAGACTGATGGTAGTCCCACCTTACGGTTTGGTTGGTCTTCATGCAACCCCACCCTACTCCCCATTACTTAGACCAAACAGCATACACGTTGTTTGCTAAGAACGTATTGTGTATGTAAACTTAGAGGGATTATTCATTGATTTGGTGTTTGCTTGGTTGTTATAAACACGCGTATATGAAGTCGGTGATAACATTTATGCTAAAAGCAGAGTAACGTTTTATAGGATCCGATAACACTTTCCTTCAATATTACGAACTCACGAATTCGAACTAGAATTGATTAGAGAGTGTTGTTCTAGAGAGAAAAGAAGAGAGAGGATTGAGAGAGAGGCCAAAAAGATTTTCTTAGATATTTTGAACAACTTACTCTTTTCTAAATACAAAAGAGTTTATATACCCCGTCGCGTTAAATGACGCGCGGGATATTTAACTAGGACTCGGGCTCGGGTTTTGCTTAGGATTAAACCCAAAACATATACAATATTAGATTATCTTCGAGCCACGATTCCCGATGTTATCCTAATACAACATTAACATAATTAAAGACCGAGCTCCATCGTAGAGTGACCGACTTCTTGTTCGACTCAATAAATTGAGGATAACAATCTCCCACGATGTGAGGTCTTGAAAAGGGACGAGCTTCCTTTATTGATTCAATAATAAATTAAGGGCGGGGATAACAATCTCCCCGAAGTGTGTTCATTGATGACACTCCTTCATGAGATCAGTGAGATTGCTTTTGGCGTTTAAGCTCGAGTGTTCTTGGGTCTTTGGTCTGCGTTGTATGCTTGTTCCTTCATGCTTTTGCGATCGGCTAAGCACATCTTGCGATCTTGTGCCTTTACCCTAACATGCACATACTATTGCATTATCTTGAACGCTTTATTTCAGAGTTTGCAAAATTCTTTGTCTTTAAATCTGAGCTTTCTTGATAGTATGTCTTCGTAAATTGAGCATTTGATGTGATTGAGGTTGCCGCTCACCGTTTTGACTCTGCAGGTTTACATTAGTATAAACGAGAATATTGATTTGATCATCAATCGACTTCACTCGTTAAATGAGTTTTTGTAAAACATCGAGAGTGTATGTTTTTTATCAAAATTCATCAACATCAATTCAATTTACTGGACCAAATTCGATATCCAGTTGTCACAAGTTTTGATTCATATAGAATCTCGCAAGTCACCTACCAAGAGCTTGTTTGATGCTGGCTCAAGCAGGATTTCCATCTTCATTGTGAATACATTAGTATCACTCGAATGTTCTGGCAAATATCACAATGATATTGCGTAGGACTCTTGATAACAGCTTGTGAACTTGATGATGTTCAACAAGTGTTTGAAATGGAATGTGTCCTAACGAGATTTTTATTGATCTCTTGGCTCTAGACTCGATTAGTGCATTTTGGTTTTAGTACTCGGAGGCTGGAGCATATTGCCACCTATTCAATATCAACAATCTCAGAGTGAGATGTCAATAGATAACGTGTGTATCTCCGTGACAAATGAGACAAGTTTCTTTTAATAGAAACTCGAATGGCTGGGAAGGGTTGTGCATTGCATCACTGGGTCCATGATGTCGTTTTCAATGTCAGCATTTAAACTTGTAATTCTGACACTGCATATGTATTGACCAGGTTTCTGCCTTTATGTTATGTGGAGGGCTTCTTTCTTTAGTACACTTTATCCATACATTAAACCTTGTTGTGATTGTTCCAGTGTTAGCTCAATCTTAGTCGGCATTATTCCCATATACATTCATCTCCAATCATACCTAAGGACTGCTATTTATAACTTTGGATTATCCTTGGGTAGATCCTCCGGTTCTGGTTGGATCATAGGATTGATTCCTAACCTAACCACCTTATGACTTCAGATTCGTCGTGAAATTAAGATGTGTTGGGTATAAGTTCGAAAACTATAAAACCTTTTTCTTCAGCACATTGGAGTCAGAATTGATCATATTTTAATTTCATTTTCTCCCCTTATTTTAAATAATAAACCTCTTAGTTTTTGAAATACCTTGTTGTTTAAAATATGTCTTAAAAAATGCTGTGGAGAAAATATTATCAGCATGAATGCGTTTGGAACATTTTGATATGTTTTAAATACATAAGAATGGTCATTGTTGATGTATCAAGAAAATTAAAACGTGTTTTCGAAAAACTCCCCCTCAAGATAGGAATAATTAAAAAATTGTTGTACTTTTGAATACATTGTGAGGGATGAGTTGTTGAACACAAATTTTGAAAGATTATGAATTATAATTCGAGAATTCTTGGAAAAATTGTGTGTCAACTTTTTGAAAAAACTGATGTTAGTGGAATTCTTTCTATCGGTATGGGTAAGCGCACTGGAAACGTACATTAATCCTTATTCTTGAGCTAAAAACATTGAATGACTTGTAAAGAACAGCTCAGACGAGAAACGATTATTTTCTCGTTGTGAGGATATAGTTATAAAGAACCTTCATTATATATGAAGTCGGGTTATGTACTGACATTTGTTCATAATCCATTTAGAAATTTGGATAAATTGACATGTTTAGAAACTATTTGTAAAACTCTCGCTCGAACTTCATTTATCATCACCATGTCAATGTTAATCGAAATTCTAAGCACGTAAATGTTATCACGATTCCAAGAGACATGGCGAGAAGACTCTTTTTGAATTTTTCTATTTTTTCAGATTTTGTATTATATATATATATATTATATATATATATATATACATGTTGTCCGTAGCAATTGCTATGTGAAGTGTATAGGAATTCAAACTCTTGTCGTGATGTAGGCTGTCTTAAATGATAGAGGAACAATTTTGTAAACAGCTTTGAACTTGACGGTTCGTGGTGTGGTCCGTGAATTTCGAGTTTGAACGATTTTGATTCAGAAGTCAATTTGGATGAGATCGCGGCATGAACTGATGTGAACAGGTCATTCCATGAAGACCGAGGTTGCTCTGACTGCGATCAAACGTCTTTTTCGAACATTGAGGAAACGGGGCCTGAAGAGTTATTTTCAGAGAATTCATTTGATATTGTGGTGCGAGGTCTGAACTGTTGTGATCAGACATCATTGTCATGAAGATTTCATCTTTTGTGAAACCATTCTGGCACTGGTTTCTTAGATATCAGTAATTTCAGCAACCACACTCTGAGATTTTCCTGCTTTTCATTGTATAGTGCATCTGCATTTAGGTCAATTCTTTGTTGCTTTTGACCATTGAATGACGTACCTGCACTTAAACCCAGAGTTTGTTTGCATGCATGAATATGAGGGATATCTACTTATTGAACCATGTGCGGGTTCACTGTTAACCTTGCCCGTGCAAGAGTTGAGTAACTTTCCTGTGGGAATCCACCTAAGATGAACATTACTAAAGATTCTAACTGTTGGTTTACCACTAAGAAAGACTCTAGGATTCATTGTTTTTCAGAGACTGTGGTAGTCTTTTTGTTTGAGAACCTATGTCCTGTGGATCGGTCTTTATGGTTTATTAGTATGCACTTGACTATTTTCTAACGGGCATATATCTCTTTGTTGTCTATGGGATTTTTCATCTCTTATTATGATGTTGAGGCACGAGGATTTAACCTTGAGAGGTATTCTAAGACGCATTCATCATGATTTGCACTGTAAAGGCACTTTTTGCATGTAGGACATTGCATTCATTGAACTTCAAGAAAGCTTTTGTTTTACCTATGTTCTCCTCAACCGTGAAACATCTTTTTTTGAACACCCGACTACTCTTGATGCTTGCCAATTCCTAGGTTTTGTTTGCACCATTAGCAGTGTTGGGTAAATTAGCAGGATCAATCATACTAGGTTTTCCATTTACTTCTTTGTCTTTCTGAAGTTGTGCACTTTTCTTAGCTTTCTCTAGGTAGTAGTTATGAACCATGTCATTTGAGCCTACTTTTTCCCTTGGTGATTGATGTGACACATCTTTTGGGCATTCCCCCCCCCCCCCCTCCCCCCCCCCCCCCCCCCCCCCCACCCCCCCCATAGAGGGGCCAGGTGCAATCACATTGGTGTTTCGAACTGCTTGTTTTCTAATCTGAGGCAAATTCTGTTGAGTGACTTGTTTAAACAAACCATCCGACACATTAGTTTTATTAACCGACTGTTTCGTTTGAAAACTTCTCATTTCAGGAGAATTTGAAAAAGGAGTCGGTTTTCCTAAAACTGATGGTTTTGGAATTCGTTGAGCATTTGGTTGTCGAACAACAGATGGTTTATTAAACTGAGTTTCCACAGCACTTTCCTTTGATGTCTCGATGAGTTTCTTATAACTCACTTATTGCTATGTTCTTGTCTTTGCCATTTGAGCTTTCTAATCTTGTATAATATTTCAATGATATTGTTTCACGTTCTTTTCGAAATACATTTGATCCGTTTTCTTTGCAAACTGAGTTGTTTTTCATTTGTTCTTTACATTGTTGTAAAGCAAGTTCAAGAGAAATCGAGTGTTTTTCAAGTTTAGAAAAACTTTTTAACAAATTATTATGAACTTCTTTGTTAACAGATTCAGTTTGTTTCGAAAGATTTTGTGCCAAGACATTAGCTTAACATTTATGATTTAAAGCAAATGCGTACAATACAAAAGGTACATTGCGGATTTATCGACGTCGTTAATGACTTGAAAACAAAGGGTGTTATACACACTCTTCGAGAAGTAGATCATATATGTTTGAAAAATCAGCCTTTTCTGATTCAAGTTTGTCAATCTCCTTTTCAAGGGATTTAACGTACTCCAAATCGTCATGCATTTTTGTTTTTAGTTCATGAACAAAACAATGACTGTCCAGTATAGTTTTGTTTGAAAGAGACATTAATAAGGTTTTGATCAAAACTTCCATACTCTTAGCAGTTGGATTAGGAAATGCACTATCAGTATGATTAGACTAAGCTTGTTCACAAATTGTTCTAAAATGATTGAAGTTGTTTGTCATTTCGTTATAAACTTGTCTACTTTTACTAATGGATTTAGAAACGGGTAGAAAGGACACGTTTTTAGCAATGTTTGGTTTTGTTCTGTTAAACGTTTTTCTCCACATTGTCTTCCTAACTTCTTTAGCGCGTTCCAACTGATCAAGATAGGTTTTGGATGGTGGTTTGAAAGTTTCATAAAGACTGTTTTGATATGTGTAATCATATGGTTTCACTTTGTCTTTATCCAATTTTGATCTACTCTCCTTTTCAAGAGTCACTGTCTCTTCCCCATTGGGGCAAAATCTGTTTGCAGGATCAAAAGTATCATATGGGATCTCATACAAACGAGGCTTTTCAGATTGAGCTTTCTTGAGGTACTTTGGATTAGCAAAGGTTGATCTACCATTATACGTTGCGCATTTGGGTGCTAACATGTGAATGGTCTGAATTGACTGATTGCGTTTTGGTTCGATAAAAATATATATAATAAAATATATAAAATATCAAATAGTAATAGTATAGAGAGTATCCCGTTAGATAAGAAAATCACTTTAGAAAAAATAATAGTCTATCTTCCAAGTGTCGTTTCCACGGCGAGAGATGAATTGAAATTCACGAGAATGTTTTTTACAATAAGCTAGAGAAATTACAAATAAGCTGAAAAGGAGTTAACCAATAAGCTAAAATATTTGAGAAATAAGCTACAATTTTGAGAGAAACTAAACTAAACTACTACAACTTAAAAAAAAAAACTCTCCCCCCTGTTTATATGCATGCGTCTTTTTTTATAGTCCAAGAGTTGATAAGGGCCCTTTTTGAAATTTTCCAGTCATCCCATATTGCGTAGTCAAAACGCATCAATGCCATCTCGTGATGTTTCCTAGTACACAACTAGATCCACCAATCTTAAATGGCCACGTGGCATTGGTTTTGCTTAAAATCAACGCAAGCCACACATATCATTCACATGCACTCGTACAAACATAAATATATAACAATTTTGAGTGATAAAGAGATGACACGTGTCGAGGTCCCATTAGCCCATTCCATGCTAGTGCTCTCCCATGTGACTTGAATGATTTAATTTACTTGTCACGTGACAAGTGATGCAACAATTCTTCTTGCTTCATTTTCTCATATTTATTTCATTTTTGTTGGACACTTAATTGGGCTTATGCAATAATGGGCTGGCCCGGCTCATAAAATGGGTTACGGGCTGGCCCAATAAGATCTGAGTGCACCGTTGGACTTGTTTTCTCGCGCTCTCTTTATTCCCGTGCTCGGTTTCGTCCATTTTTCTCTTTATTTTGTCTTTTTTTTATATTCGTACCTGCACATACACAAACATAAAAACAAGCATATATTTGCCATTTTAATTATGTTTTTGATCTTTTGGGTTCGTTTTTTCATGGTAAAAGATATGTATAAAATAGAGAATACCACGTTTATAAAGAATTTCATTTAAAAACTTTATTTGTTTGTCCATTTCAATCATCGTGTCAATGTCTTTTCCTTCCTTAACCACCCCATAAAGTCACAACGCTGCGGAATAACCACTTTGGGGTGCTACTTCATAGTTATAAAGTTACATGATACAGTAAGAACCTCAAAAGGGACGTTAATAAAATGTCACATTCGATTAAAACTTCAGAGTAAATTCAGGTCCCAATAATTTATGATTTAACAAGATTACCAGATTTCAATCGTGACTCATTTTGTCTATTTAAGGAAAAATAGTTATCGAATGTGAAAAAAAACTGAGTCCTTGAGTTTTGTTGATATCCACGCGTCTCGAATGCTCCCAATGCTCAGCTAGCAATATAATAACCTGAGAAAATACATGTAAAAACGTCAACAATAATGTTGGTGAATTCATAGGTTTAAGTAAAAGCAGTATTGAAATAGTTCAAGAAATATTTCTGTAAGAAAAGTAGCGTTACAGCATTTAGAAGAATTGTTATCGAAATCCAAGTAATGTTTCAATAAATCAAGTAATGTTCAATAGTGGACCACAAGGTTTAAGATCAGCCAGCGACAGTATTTCAAAGTATAATTCAACAGAATACATTGCAACGAATACAATGTATAAATCTTGATTGCATTGAGCTCATGACACCGAAGCCTTGACGTTAACACATATCTTGTATGTAATTCATGTTGCCCCATAACTAGGTATTATTGCCTTATACCTAAATTCTAAATACAAATTGTCCGTTGACTGGGTGCTCGAAAGGATTCGATTCATACCCCCGGACAGGGCTGTCAAACCCAATAGATCTATTTATTTGTACTAGCGCTCACCCATTATAGGCAATTAACAGTTCATGATGTTGGGGTCTTTTGGCAATAACTACTCATGCAATTGATCTCATATTTGGGTCCAGCATACCATAAAGTTTCTTGTGTCCAGTTTATAAAACAAGCATGTATCAAACATGTATTAGAAATCATGTGGTAGATAAGCAAAAGCTTTAGTAAAAACATTCATGTAACGCTTATGTAGTAGTAACCGATAAGTTATTCGGTAAAACAAGCATGTATCAAACATGTATTAGAAATCATGTGGTAGGCAAGTAAAAGCTTTAGTAAAAACATTCATGTAACGCTTATGTAGTAGTAACCGATAAGTTATTCGGTAAAACAAGCATGTATTCTCACCCCAAAAATAGTTTAAGAAAACCATTAAAAGAGAAAAGGTGGGGCTATGAACTCACCTTGATGTTGCAGAGAAACTAGCAGAAATGCAAATAATAATCACAGCACAAACGGAGAATGGAACAGCTCGACCAAGAAGATGCAGCTTAATTTAACGGCTATATCCTACTACTTAGGATAATGAATTTGGGTTTACCGATAGATGACATCAACGCGACACGTTGGTAAGGGATTTGGATTACAAGTTGGATGAGTTTGGTGGTTGGTTAAATAAAATACACCGAAAAGAATACACAAAGTATGTAATATATTCCGTATATATTACATATGAAAAAGAAACAATTATATAATTCATGTGGCGAATCATATAATAAAGACAAACAAACAAAAGAATAAGTCGCAACATATAATACTTTACACGTATTATTTAAGAAACGTAAGAAAAATAATCGTAACAATATAATTCGACACGTTTTCGAAATTCACTTTACTAAATTAATAAAACGTTCTTGCATAAAAGTAAACACACATTTTAAAGTTACGAATTAGATAAATGACGTTTTTAAAGACTTTACAAAAGTGATAGTCGGGAATTATAAGATAATATTTTCTAATTTAGTATTTCGTTACGCGTTTTAACTAAACTAGTTGTCTGGAATATCATTTCACATCAAATTGCTTTAGAGTCCGAGTCGTGAAAACGTGATTTAATGGTTCGTTTTTTTTATAAATTCTATGAATTAAATTATTTCCTTTTTCGTTTTCGAATCAAATAACTTAAAAATAAATTTTATAAACGACAACATGTAATAATAAATATGATTTATTATTTAAATATGTTCCGAAAATTGATGGTTGTTATAATTTTGTACACAACTGTCATATAAAAACAGAAAGAGTGTCTTGGTAAGCCAAAAGAAATGAGAGATTTTGTGAGCTTAAAAATAAAAAGAGAGATGTGTGCATAAAAACAGAAATGATTGATTATGTGAGCAAAAAGAATTGAGAGATGATGTGAGCATAAAAACAGAAAGAGAGTTTGTGGGAATTAAATTTGATGATGAAAGTTGCTTATTGGAATAAAAATTGAATGATTACTGGTGTATTCTTCTTAATGCTGCTCAGTTTCAACTTAATGCTGCTAAGCTTAAGTTAATGCTGTTAAGCTTAAATTAGTACTGCCCGTATTTGTTTCTGCTGTTAAGCGTATGTTAATGCTGCCAGTTCAAGTTTCTGCTGTTGAGGGAGGGTGATTCTATAAATATATCGTATTAAGGGTTTTCATTTAATTCTTTATTTCGATTTCACTATTCAAATACTCTCCTACACCATATACCTTAATTCAATTTTTCCATCTTTGATTATCAATTTCATCGTTATGTCAAGCCCTAGTTGCTGAAACGCACTCAATGTGGTCGACGTTCTGGAAAAAACCCGAGAAGTGAGGGTTGGCATAGATAATTAATTTCCTGAAAGCAAGTTCTGTTTCTTATGCTTTAACAGTCAATCTAGTCATCTACACATCTTGTATTGAACAATTTTGGGCAACTGCCAAGGTACAGACAGTTAATGGAGTGCGACAGTTACAAGCCCTAGTTGATAAGAAGAGGGTTATTGTTACGGAGTCAAGCATTAGGAGAGATCTTCACTTGAATGATTCAGAAGGTACTGATTGTCTTCCAACTGCTACTATCTTTGAAGAATTAGCATGTATGGGGTATGAAAAGCCTTCTCAAAAGCTTACTTTTTATAAAGACTTTTTCTCTTAAGTGGAAAGTATTTCATTCATATATGGAGCTTGCTTCCATAGTAGGCCTCTTCAATTGAGGCTATTTCCTTGCTTCCTCTTCTCTTGTCAACTTCCTTTATCTTTCCCCTATCATATTTAGCAACATTATTTTCAGATATAGGGATTATAGCCTCGGAGCCGTAAGTTAGGCTAAACGGTGTCTCCTTTTGGCTATTTCTTAGAAGCGTTCTATGTACCCACAGTACTTGAGCAAGATCATCCACCCATCCTTGTTGACTTCAAGCCAATTGCTTTTCGATATGGTTCATTATTTCCATATGCTCCGTAATAGGAGAGAAGGATTGTATGACTTTTAATCCTTTTACAGAGATCTACGAAAATACCTTCTAGGAAATGCTTCTCGTCCTTCGAGCTGATTATTCGTGGCACTTCAAATTTGCACACTACGTATTCCCATACGAATCTTTTTGCATGCCTTTCGTTTATAACGGTCAAAGGTTTTGCTTCCATCCATTTCGTGGAGTGTTCTACGGCTATTGCCAAGAATTTGAAACCTCCGGCAGCTGTTGGCAAAGGTCCTAGGATGTTAACTCCCCAATGACTGAATGGCCATCCACTTCCGGCTGTTATCACGCTGCTTTCTGCTACTTTCCTTATCGCGGATTGCTCCTTTCATTTCTCACAGTCTTGAAGTACTTTTGCAGCATCTTGGTGCATTGACGGCCAGTAATACCCTTGCTTCATAATTCTAACCACCATTGATCATGGCTCTATGTTAAAACCACAAGAACCTTCATGTACTTCCTTTACCATGTTATCAGTCTGTGGTGAAGCTACACAGCAAAGCCATGGGGTGTAGATGGATCTTTGGTATAGGTTTCCTCTAATCAGCATGTATTGAGGTGCCTTGACCCTTAACCTCCTAGATTCTTTTGGGTCCTCCGGCAAAAGTCCACTCACTAAGTACTCATGGATAGGGGGTCATCTAGCTTTCTCCTTCTTTAGTTTCAACCTGTAGGATTTCTTTCTCTTCTATTGACTGCATCAGTAGGACTTCGACCAGCACTTCCTTAGTAAGATGTTCGAAGGTCATTGAACCAACTTGCTTAATGTGTCAGCTTTTTTAATTTGGTTCCTTCTGATGTGCTTGATCGTGTAGTTGTCGAAGTCCTTCAAAGCCTCTTTGGTCTTTGATGTTCAAATTATAATACACGTAATAATATCAAAGTATAAGAAATCCCAAAATTACCCTTTAGGAAAAAGGTAAAAAGGAAAATTCACACAAAAATATCGTACGTTTTTCGGTAAGTGTTCACCGGGTCGTTTATTCCCCAAGAATTATGAAATTGAGACCTCATTTTAATTTGGACAACGATTTGAATAGTTTCGAATATTTTTGAATTCTAAAATCCTATTATTGATCAAATAAAGGCTCAAGCAAAAATAACAAGCAAAATGCACTAACAATTAAAAACCTAAATTATCAAAAATTGATCCTAAAATGATTTTTAAACTTTTCCTAATCCTAATTATAAGAAAAAGCTAAGGAAATCCTAAATCGGGAGCGATTTAAAGTTAAAAACGAAGAAAACGAGAACATGGATCAAATCCCGTTCTTTAAAAAGTGAAATTATAAATTTTTAACCCCGCGAGAGTAAATTTAAATTCTAAGCCTAAAATATGATAAAAGAAAATTTTATAAAAAAGAATTTTATTTTTTTGATTATTTTTCTATTTTTTATGAATTTTTAAAGTTTTTAATAAAAATAAATGATTAAAAATACCAAACTTTTAATTAAAAACATAAGAAAATTACTGAAAGTAGCTAAGGTAACAAAGAATGCAGGAAAATTATAAAAACCTAAAAATCTAAACTTAATAAGCCGAGAAAAAGCTAAACAACACACGAAGTGCTTTTTATAAAAAAAATTCAAAAAGGTGTAAATGAATTGTTGTTGCACCCTTGGACGTAAAAGTCCCAAGGGCGCAGTAGTGAGTGTATGTGGTGTTGAGGTTTATAAAAGGTTGAATGAGGTTGAGGTCATGGGTTCGAGCCTTGCTCACCCATGACTTCCTTCGTTCCCCTACACTTTTTGCAAAACTTTTATTTTTTATAAACTTCTTTTTATATAAAGTTGTAAACGCAGATGAAAATAGCTAAATTTATAAAAGCAACTTTTTCTAAAAACTAGTAAATAAGCTAGAAAACAATCCCGTAAAAATCGCTACACCTCTCCCCGGCAACGGCGCCAAAAATTGATCACGTCCGAACACACTATATATAATATATAATATATAAGAAGGATATCAATAATAATATAGTTTAGTATTTCCGCCGGGTTCTAGAAAATCGCTTTTAACCAAAGCAATTTCAAAAACCTCCCGGGTCGTTTCCTCGGCGAGAGGTGAATAGAAATCTACGTTCAAGTTGTAAATCAAGCTTGATTGTCATAAAAGTTTTTGGTTTTGGATTTAAACTATTTTTATACTAAAAATTAAACTAATATTAATTCTAAGATTTAAAACTACAAGATTATACTAAAATTGATCTAAAAGATATAAATGACAAATATGCTTGCTAAGTGACGTGAAATGTTCATCAAGTGCGGGCTTAAGTTTAACGAATTAAAATCCTTAGAAATCAAGTTTTAAGAAATTAAGTAGAGTAAAATGCTTTTTTAAAAATAAATGACAAGTATTTAAATTGCATAAAAGTAAATGACGGTATGTAAATTGGAAAATTCTAATGACTATTAATTTTTTTAAACCTTTCTAAAACCGCACTTAAATTTCAAATCACTAATCACTTAATAAGCACTAATTAAACTACTCGTTACTCATAATGATTAAATAAACAAAGCTAAAAAAAATTAAACTAAGCTATACTAATAAATTGAAAAATGATAGAAAATTGAACCGAATTGAAGAGCCGCAAATAAATGATAACCACCCGATTAAATAAGCTAAAGAAAATAATCAAATTCTATCTAGCTTATTTAACCCTTAAGCTCCGCGCCTCGTGAGTTGACCGATACCAAAAGCCAAAAACAAATCAAATAAACAGAATGTATGATTCATATTTCACACTCGAGCCCCAAATCTAAATTCACAGGTAACCAAGCCTAATTAAAGTTTGTCTTCTAACGGTCCAATTTCAAATCCAACATACTATTACAATTTTGCAAATCCAAAATCCTAACCATGGCCCAATTGATAATCTTCTACAAACTAAACTTAGGATCATAAGATTAGACCCAATTGAAACTAAAGGTGCCCCATTTAATTTATAACCTAACGAAACTCAGATGAAATTTTCTCAAAACAAATCAAGGATTCAAATGAAAACGTTTCTCAGATTTAATCAATAAAAATCAATTAAGCTACACTAATAATCCAAAGTAACCGAAAAGCTCATAAACAGCTTATATCAAATAATCATCTAACAAATATTATCGAAAGCTATAATAAGCTAGACGCTAGCAAATCTCACGGGGCAAATCATCATTAAAAACTATTGTTTCATAACTAGCCCCGATAAGCTTTTCGAGATGTTTCTTAAGAGGAATAAGCAAATTCGACAATAAGGTAACTAAGATCATAGCAAAACTAGATAAGATCTACATTAATTAGTAATAACCGAACCATTGAACTAAACAAGACTATCAATAATAAGCCACAACCATAATAACACGCATCATAACAACTAAAGGAGTTTAATCGAAGAAACATAAGCTACAATAATCACTTTTAATCTAAGGAAATTAAGTCCTAGATGATTTAAGCTTACGTTAAATTGAAATAACAGTTTTACATCTTATTTAATCAGAAAAACAAAGCTTCTTAAGAACATGAAACTAATGTAAGCTTGAAAGAAAAGCTATATCTAAACTTATGGAATAAGCTAACAAGAAAAGAGAGGATACGAACCAACAAGCATCGAAAAAAATAAGAAAACCACAACTTTCATTAAACTTTGATTATTCAAATTACATTTCATAGATAAACTTGCAAAATTAACAAAGTACAATAAGCTGGAAATATGAAATAAGCTGAAACAAACAAGAAAATAAGCTAAAAAACAATGAACTAAACTTTTAAGAAAAAAAGATGAAAAAAAAACTCCTTCTGAAGTGAGGGGAAGCGTATGGATTTATAGGGAGTGAGAGGGATGAAAATTGTAAATTGCACCCAATGATCAGCAAATTATTGGCCAATGATTGGCTTTCATTGAAAGTCACACGGATCGCCATATTATGAGAAAATGATCCAGCCGGTATTGAGATGACACGCGTCCCTTTTGCACAGCTTCATTTTTACGCTTCATTTTCCTTTGTTAGATCATTTTCTTCTTTTGCAATTGAAATTGGGAGTGAGAGATAATATTGCTTGAACACGTGTATCATTTATATTCGCCCAATCAAGTTAGTGGAGCCTCACGTGAGGTTTCTTGAATTATTTTCGAAGCACATGATCACTTGTGTATCAATTAATACACATTCACCTACGTATATACCTACTTGAAATGAAATGAAAAGTAAACATAAATACCACGCCACGTGGCAATCTTCAACTCGTCCCTTCAATTTGAGTACACAAGCAAATGGGCAATTTGGATTTGATTATAAGTCACGTGCAAGTGACGTTAGTACCCATTCAACACTTCAATTCAATTTATAAATTGTATTTGGACTTTACTAATTTGTTAGGCTCATTTGTTTTTTTTGCTTTATCAAACTTGGGCTGGCCCGGCCCGGCCTATTAAGTGGGTTATGGGCTGGCCCATTAAAATTCGAGGGCACCTTTGGACTCGTTTTTCCGTGCTCTTTCAAATGGCATGCTCGGAGACTTTTCACGAATTCATCTTGGCTTTGAGAAATAATTAAACTTGATCAATTTGAGCCTGATAATTCCCGTTTTTGCACCGTTTTCAATCCTTTTACCTGCAAGACATAAAAAATACTAGACAAAAATATTTGCAACATAATTAAGTATATTTTAGTATTTTTAGTCTAATTAATAGTGTTTTACGGGGTACAAAAGATGTATATAAAGGTTGCAATAATGGCGAAAATGGTTCAAAATAAAAAGGTTCAAATATGAAAGGCCGGTACCATTGGACTCGTAATTTCGTGCTCTTTCCAATGATGTGATCGAGGAAAATAATAGACTTCGTTTGAGCCTGCGAATATCTGTACCTACACATACACAAACAACAAAATACACAAATACAAGCATATTTTTGCAAATTTTGATCATTTAAGGCCATTTTGGATATAACAAAGATATTTGATTTCTCACATATCAAAATTCCCCAAACTAAGTGATTGTCGTGTCCTCACGCAATATTATATGCCCTAAAACCAAATCCCTCAAAACTTCCCCAAACTAAATCTTTGAAAAGTAGCAAAGACTTTTGTGGGGAGAGTTAAGAAATCACAAGCTTTAAAACACCCCATTTTCCCATTTTTCAAAACTTTTTTATTTTTATGATTTTATGATTTATATCCTACAATCTACAACTTATTCATGTGTGACATAATGTATTGTTTTTATTATTCATTGATAACTTTTAGGATCATGGAAGAAAAAAAGCACATCAAAGTGTCCAAATGGATAAATTCATCGTCCTTGACTTTCAACTCTCCAAGCCAAGCTTAAAAACAAGATCATTGCAAAATACAAGTTATGATGCTAACACTACTCATAAAAGCTAATTGTGTACTTACTTTTCCTCCCTTATTCCTAATTTTGTATCTCAAAATTTTAATTGAGTCATATACCCGAAGGCTATTTAAGACTTTATTTCGATACTTATTAATTCCAAAAATAAAGCTTAACGGTTAAGAACGCAATAATTAGCTCCTAGCCCTTTTCAAAAGATCAAATGTCATCAAGATTAAAGTCCACATCGAGGCAACCAAAATTTGGCTTTTATTAGGCTACTTAAGCAAGGCACCATTCATGTCATATACCCTAAGGCTCTTTAAGACATGAATGGACCAATCTTATTTGCACCATATACCCTTAGGCTCTTTAAGGTACAAAATAAGACAAAAAATTAAGCAACATTATTAAACCTCAGTCCTTTAGAAGGCTACAACATCGGCCACGCCTCCGACAAGATGTAGCAAACATATTTCGACCTCGGTAACTTCCTCGACCTTTTAGAAGGCTGTAACATCGGTTGTGAGCCGGCAAGATGCAGCAAACTTTTATCAGTCTTGGATTATTATTGAATTCTACTTATCTCATATACCCTAAGGCTCTTTAAGGAATAAGCAAAATATTTATTAATGTGATACATATAATATGCCAAATTAAGTATTCCTGATGTGTACTCATCCTAATCACAAAGGAACTAAAGAAAACTTCTATTAACTAATTATTAACCAAAAAACCGCACAACTCTATTTATTAAACATTTATATATAGAGATGAAACAAACTAATGGGAGAAAAAGCCACAATTAACACCTATGAGCTTGAAAGAAAACCAACTATTCTATGTTTAGCATCACAACTTATACTCTACTCTATCATCTCTTGTTCTTCACAATTTAAAATTTCTAATAAAGAAACTCGTGAATACTTAGCCTAAAATAAATCGAACTTTGCATATTTAAAATCAATTATGGGAACTTGCAAAGTCTTGACTTTTTCAAGCTAGACTAGCGTTTTATAGCTCCTTGTATAAAAGATTAGCAAAAACAATCTATATAAAGTTAAGGAGAAAGCTAAGGTATAAAACCGATCGGGTCAAAATTTACTTTTCGTTCTCACCAACGGAAAGCCAACATTTGTGTCAAAACACTTATTATTTTTATTATTATTTTTTATATATCCAACTAACTATTTATATTTTAACATTTTTCTACACACAAAATTTGTTTGTTTTTTTATGAACAATAAATTAAATATGAAGACTTAAAAATTTAAATTTTTTTGCCAAAACGGGGTTGCGAGGGACACAACAAGGCACAGGTAAGATCACATTTCAATAGAAATCCCCCCCACACTTAGAATGGAATATTGGCCTTAATGTTCAAAAATGTCGGGTTTTACCCCCACACTTAGGAATGAAAAAGGCAAATGTAAAAAATTCCAAGTGTGAAAAGGGAAACACAATATACATGATCAGGATTAAGGATTGCACAATAAGCAGAAGAACGAAAACCGAGTAATTGGAGGATTGTAAACAAGCACGGGTCTTTATGATCTTAAGGAATCCTGCAAAAACAATACCACATACCATAGAAAGAAGCACGCCCCTACACTTGGGCTATAAAATCACACTCACTTATTAATCAAGAAAATAGAAAGAAGAAAAGACACGGGTTGCCTCCCGAGAAGCGCTTATTTTTGTTCACCGAGTCTTAAGCCTGACTCGATCCCCCATACTTGAGCTTGGTCAAGGAGGATAGAAATGGAGAAACGGGACATCCAAGTGAGGAATGTCCCCTACAGAAATCATCATCGGGCTCCTAGAAAAAAGAAATGATTTCGCCCCGATGAGATAAGAGAGGAGAAATGAGAATACCAGGATTGAACACTTTGTCCTCGTTTTCGGACGAAAACGGAAGCAAAAGGTCAAACACTGGAGAAAAAGGATCACGGATGAATAAGATACAAAATTTATCCAGTGATAAAAGTCTCTCGGATTGGACTTCAATGAATATCCCCGGATCAAAAATCTTGTTTCCGGATCCGAGGGAATCGTGAGAAGGAGTAAAGTCCGAATCCGGATCAAGGGTGGGCAAA
>BQNB010106305.1:0-23416 GCA_026074375.1 Tanacetum coccineum | reverse complement strand
CTTTACCATCAAACTTGTCTAGATGATCCCAGGTATTTAAGATGGTAACATGACACCCAAAAGGTTGCATGAAATCTATCAGTAGAGGTCTTCCATGAATAAGTTCATAAGGTGTCTTGTTATGAGGCTTAGTGACTAAGACCTTATTTAGCACATAGCAAGTAGTATTAACTACTTCAGCCCAAAAGGTGGTTGGAAACTTAGAGTCTACTAACATAGTTCTTGCAGCCTCTATCAATGTTCTATTCTTCCTCTCAGCTACACCATTCTGCTGAGGAGTCTTAGCCACACTGAAATCCCTCTTAATCCTCTTCATTTCACAAAATTGGTTCATTATACTATTCTTAAATGCAGTTCCATTGTCACTCCTGATAACTTTTACTTTATGATCTAGTTGATTTTCTATTTCTGTTATGAAAGTCTTTAGAATCCCACTAGTCTCATCCTTAGTGGTCAAGAAGAATACCCAAGAAAATCTACTAAAGTCATCAGTGACTACTAGGCAATAAGACTTTTTCATTAAACTCTTAACATTTGTAGGAACAAACAAGTTCATATGAAGCATATGTAAGGGTTTGCTGATTGAGTTTACAAGCTTGGTATTATAGGAGGCTTTGTGTTGCTTTCCTTTTCTGACAGGTAACACAAGAAGGATCATTTTCAAAAATCTTTGAAGGTAAACCTTTTATAAGGTTTCCCTTTACAAGTTTATTCATTGTTTTAAAATTAATGTGCCCAAGCCTCTTGTGCCATGTATTGGATTCATCAATAGTAGCCTTAGCAATGAGACAAGTTAAACCTCTAGTGGGAACAATACTCTTTAGGTCAACACTGTAAATGTTGTCCTTTCTTGGAACTTTCAGCAATACTTGACTTTCATCAAGTAGCTTAAAATTAGAAGATAAGACAAGACACTCAGTGTCAGTAAAAAGAACATTGTTCTTTTTGTCACAGATTTGTGACACACTGAACATGTTATACTTAAGCTCCTTACAAAAGTATACATCATCAAAGTCCAGTGATCCTGTTTTGATTTTACCTTTACCAGAAATTCTTCCTTTACCATCACCAAAGGAAACAAATCCACTATCATAATCTTCATATTCATCAAGATAGCACTTGTTTCCTGTCATGTGCCTGGAACAACCACTGTTAATAACACCTTTTTCTTTGTATTCCTTCTGTTATGAGTTGCCCTGCACATAAAATAAGAGAATTAGACTCTCTTGGGTATCCAAGCCATTATTGACTTGGATCTGCCTTGTGCATCAATGTAAGAATAGTTCTTGAATGTAGTTGATGCACTACTATTTTTGGCTTTCCAAACCCAGCATGCTGAGGCCTTAACAGCATTAGCCCCTTTTCTGTTATTTTCACTTACTACTGCTCTATCCCTAGCAGTAGTATGATTTACCCTAGCAGTATTTACATTTGTGTTGATAATAATGTTCTTGTTTGCAAAATGTCTGTTAAAAGGCCTTGAACTTTGTGAATATCCTCTTTTGAAAGCATTTGTTTTTGTTCTAGGATGTTTCATAATTGGTTTTGAGATAGCAGTATTAAATGATCTGACGATATTAACTGCTTTTGTGTTAGCAGTATTAACTGGTCTAACAGTTTTAACTGCTGCACCAGCAGTACTAAATTTCTCTGACCTAGTTAAAACTACTTGTGGAACAAAACTTCTTTTAGGGTGAGGGTGAGTCATTTTATTAGTAAAGTTCTTGTAAAGATGCTCAAAACTTCCACAAACAAAACAAGCTTTATTAATCATTTTAAAGTCACTTCCTAGTTTTTGGGACATAAGATTGTTCCAGTTTCTTTGGTTCCCTCTAGGATAGTGTTTGTTTTGTTTAGGTGTTTCTACCTTCTCTACTGTTTCCCTAGCAGACTTAACAAATTTTATCTTTTCAGTGCTAGGTCTAACAGTTTTATCTTCAACATTAGGTATAAATTCTACCTTACTATCATCATCAGAATTCCAATCCTCAATGACTGGAGGTCTAAAGTTGTTCTTCCTAACAGTTTTAGGTTCTACTGCATCACCATTATTTTTTACATCAGCAGACTCATGATTTGACTCAACTTTCTTAACATTACTAGGTGTAACAATAGTAGTAACATCCATATTCTCACTTTCAACTATTTCATCCATAAACGTTAGATCAGGTTTGAAGGGAATGAAGTTCCCTGTATAAGGTGGGGGAACTGCATGATATCCCTTATCAGATTTGGACTTATTATACTCTTGATTTTCTAACATCTCAGATGAATTCACAAAGCTTTCTACTGCAGGAGAAGCTGCAGTAGAAGAAGCTGCATTATATCCTAGTCCAGTTTTAAACTTGTCACATACTTGACTTTCCAGCAAATTGTTCAAAGATTTAGATGAATTTTGAAACTTCTCTAATGTTAGTTTTAACTCATCTCTCTCTTTTTCTGCTTTTTCCAATTTCTTTTTGTTTTCAACTAAAGCATTATCTCTTAGTTTAACTTCAAGGTTTAAAACATTAATGCTCTCTTCAAACACAACCTCATTTTTCTTATAGTGAGCTAGTCTAGCTTCTACTGATTCTAAACCTGCTTTATAAGATACTAAATTAAATTGAGACTTTTTGTAATCTGAAGACAAACTATCATATTGTTCTTTGAGAGTAGCATAAGCTTTTACACATGATTTGGAACAAGAATCTACCTCAGAATCTGAACTAGAAGAACTTCCTGAAGATGTATGTGCCATTAATGCATAGTTTGTAGGATGCTCTTCTTCAGCTTAGCAGCTTCAATCATACCCTCCAATTCTATCTTGAGCAACCAAGGAATTTTTAGTGGGAGTTTCCACTATCACAGTTCTTCTATTATTTCGACTTTCCTTTGTTTTCCTTGATTTCTAGGAGCTTACATTCTCTTTGCAAAAGTGACCATTTTTATGACAATTATAGCACTCCACTTTAGCCCTGTCAAATCCAACTCTTTGACCATTTACATCAACTTCCAGCCTGTCCTCTGGATGAATCTCCTAGCTCTAATTGTCAGTATGGCCATTTCCCATTGTAAATCCATTTCTTCTAGGTCATCAGGAACATTTGTCTAGATCCACCTCGTTGCAAGTTGATGAAATTAGCTACTAGATAGAAAAGCAAAATCAACATCTATCACTAAGGTTATCTCTAATGTTGGAGCACATTTGAGTATGAACAACACTAACTCATAAGTTGTGTTATTCTGCTTCATTTGGCTGCTATTTGCTGTTAGTGAAGTGGAGTACACAATAGGCACATTTAGTGATTATGCATGTACTTGATGATCCTGCAAGTTTAGGTTCATATATCTTTAAGTTGTTGTACAAGTCATCCAAACTGATGGTTTCTATTTCCTCTTTTTTCCTCCATATCAAAGCATGAGTCTTCCATTCAGATGGAAACCTTCTCAATAGTTTTAAGTTTATGTCATCTTGTGCAATAACTTTGCCTTGAATCTCTAACTAACTAATAAGTTTTGGCAACCTGTCAAAAGTTTGATCCATTGTTTCTGAGCTTAATCCTGAAAAGTTCTCATATTGTTGCTTGAGTAGTGTCCTCTAAACTTTCTTAGATTCCTTGTTTCCTCCATACCTCTTCTTTATGACTTCCATGAGTAATTTTGCATCTTTATATGAATGGAACTTCAGTTGATCCTTATTTGGGAGTGCCATCAACAGAGTTTCTCTAGCTTTCATCTCATTCCTCTTGTCCTGCTTTTCTTCTACAGTAGTAGGTTCATATTCCTGCTCAGTTTCTCTAACAGTTCTCTTCAGCACTTTGTTACCATTCAGAATTACTTCCCAGAGGGAGTAATCAGTCATGAGAAAGTATTATTCTATCCTTATTAACCAGAGATCATATTCTCCTAGGTTGAGGATAGGGAGTCTTGCAGTCAGAGTTGTAGAAGTAGTTTTTGCCTGCCTCCATTTTATCACAGAGAATTAGATCTAGTATGCGTTGTTTGTTTCTTCTTATTCAAAGCTTCACAACAAGCTCTGATACCACTTGTTGATCCAATGAACAGATCTTAAACTCCTTAGCTTGATTAGTAAGAGGTTTTAGTATCTAATAAATCCAAAGGCATAAGTCTGAAACTTTGATGTATGATATAACACTATGCGTAGTCTAGTTTATATCACCAATAAGAACAAAGAAAAAGTATGTTTGAGGACCCAGAAATCAACCAAAATAATAGCTCCTAATAATTAATACGAACACTCTTTAATAGTGTTAAGGTTTACAACCTTAAAGCTATGACAATGACTCATTTTTGTATATACTAATTCTATGCCTTAGGACCTCCTTTTATACACCAAGAAGTCCTATAAGGCTTACAATACTTTCCTAAGATATCATGATCTTTTCTAAAAGCATATGTAATCTCTTAAACAAATACATTATACATATCTTATTCACAAATAACTAATACTTATCTTCGTAAGTATTCTTGTTCTCCAAACAATCCTTATCTCTTTACTTGTCTTTATCCTTCTGACAGTAGTAACTCTCAGTATTTGTAATCCAGGATCATAACTTTTGTACAGCTAATTTAAATAAACATAAGCAGTAGTAACTTTAGTACTAGCAGTACTAATATATACTAACAGTAGTAATTGTGTACTAGCAGTCTTAACTTTACTACTAGCAACACTAACTACTTAGCATATATTTTAATAAGATCACTAATAGTACTAACATTGTACTGACAGTATTAACTTTTCACTAACAGTCTTAACTACTTAGATTAATTGCTTAACAGCAATAACATTCACCTGAGCAGTAGTAACTTCAAGAAGCCTTTTAATCCCAACATGATGGATTTTAGGTTAGTATTGTGATTTGTGAAGTTGTGGTTGAGTTTTGGAATGATTTCGACTAAAATTAGCTTACTGTCAGAATTTAGTTTATAGGATTAGGATGGCTTAAAAATGTTTTGGCAAGCTAGAAGGTTAATTTTTAGATAGCTCATTTTGTATAGATGAATTTTCATATAAAGAACATCAAAAACGGACGTAAAACGAATAAGTTGTGGTCATTTTAGTGCCGTCGAATTTGAACATTTTCTGCAAAAATATACCTTCTGATCTGATTTTGAATCGAGGTTTAACCCATTTCGGATCAGTTTTGGCTTAATTGTAAAACACGAAAGTTGTCCAAAATGATGTTTCACTAAATATATCAAGAAATTTTTAAGCCTGAAAGTGTAAAATGAGGGTGTTAGGCCTGGTCAAAGTCGGACAAAAATTTCTGAAAAAGTTAAAGGTACATAGCCGATTGAAAATTAAAAAGGGCATTTCGAGCGATTTTGGGTCCGTTTGAGCCATAAAATCTTTAGAAAATATGGTAGTAACATTTATATATCTTCCATATACGTTAAGGAACTTTAAAACACTGTTAGGTAAAGAAGTCATGCCTTTACTAGATATTATGAATGTTGATAATAGTTAAAGGGGTGTTTGGCTAGAGCTTATTAAGGTACTTAAATAAGTGATTTTAGCTTAGAGCTTGAAGAATAATGACCTAGACATGTCTAATAAGCTGTGATATAAGTTTGGTGGAGATTGGAATAGTTTATTATGGATTTTAGGTCGTTTTAGACATGTCTAAAACTGGGACAGCATAATGTGCAGAAATTTGCACCGACTTTGAAAAATCATAGAAAAATAATCGTAACTCCATTTTGAGATTTGCCTTATATATCTGAATAGGCGTAAGAGTCTACTTTCTAGCAAAAGTATTTCCAGACCATGAATGTGAGATTGAATGGGTCAAAATTAGATTATTGCAGCGAGTTATAGAAATTCTGCATAAAAAGGAAAACTAGACGTTAAGATCACTAAGTGCGTTTAGATGTAAATTGGGAGTAAGGAATATTTTTAGATAATATTACGTTTCGGATTTCTAAGCTTTCCAAAATTAGAAAATTTTCATATAAGCGTCATAACTTAACTAAAAACCCTACATCTCCAATAAGACACATTTTTGCTAAATAATCTAAGACACAAACACATATGGATTCTTTTGCGCTCTAGATAGTCACTCTCTCTTGCGTCGATTCATTTATATTCTTTCTCCTAAAGCCATCGTTAAATTAGATCGCGGTTGGGATCTCATGACTTCATTTCTTTGTTGTTGATAATTTCTTTTCTTATCGTTTGCTTAAGGTGCGTTCATAACCCCTTTTCTCATTTATTGTTTTTATAAACTCCACGGGGGAGATACATGCTACTTTACTTATTTTTTACGTTTGAACAAAAGTACAAAACTTTATGCTATGCCTAAATATTATTGCCTAAGTACCTTTACTGCCACTTAAGTCCCCTCAAATCATGAGCCGCTAATTGCTATTGTAGTAAACGTCGGTGTTGTGGATAGATCTATTGGGACTCACAATCCCCGTCCGGGTAATTAAACCTTTGTTCCATGTCAAATAAACACATTTAATATTTGAATTTAGACCGTGGGTGTTTTGGCAAAACATTAAATTTTAGGACATCACCAATGCTTTGATTGCATTACTTGTTAAGGTTCGGTGTCATGAGCTTAGTGAAATAATAACTCTTTTTGACTAATGAATGTGTTTTATTAGTCCACTATTACTAAAATCTTGTGATCCATTAAACTGCTCATTGGAGCACTGTACTTGATTTCTATAACATTACTTGGTTTACTTAAGCACTGTTTTTCTTATTAAACCTATGAATTTACTCAACTTTATTGTTGATATTTTTAGCATGTTTTATCTCAGGTTTTTTAGGTGTTGCTCAGAGGGAGGTCGCACGGATATGTACTTTGGAGACTATACTTTTGATTACACTAAATTTAAAACAAATCTTTGAAAACATGGTGTTTTGTAAAGACTTTCTCTTATTGTACATTCGATGAAAACTTTATCTAAACTATATGCCATGTTTAAACATGTGTGCCATTTTAAAACTGTTGGGACCTATTTGCATACTCTGATAGTTTAAACATATCGAATGTGAAACATTTTGAAATGTATTTAAAAACGTCTCTTTTAAGGTGATGCGTATTTTATTTTAAAATATTAATTTATCATGTTTTAAATTTATATAACTCGATCTACCTGACAACGTACTAACGGGAAGAGAACTCGATCGTGCGTAGTATATAATGGTAAATCCGAGGTTGTCCCAAGAGCTAAGTTGTAATTAGTTTTAATTTGAAATGTCACTTTTAGAAATGGTTTTTAAATTGATTTTAAAAATAACAATAAAATTAAATACTGAAAATTATAAGGGTTTGGAGATATCAGTAGAGAAAACGTACTAACCTAGTTACTTTATTACTACTATTATGAAAACGTTTTCTTGTGCAATGTTAAACTATGGTTTCATTAGTGGTTTCTAAGGTTGATAGACTTGAATATGCATATCTAGTCTATCCTATACTTCCCGCGATTCTGACTATGTCGAAATCGTATAGGAGGTAGGATATCAGGTTGTAGTGATTAATCCCAACTATTCCCAAAACTTATCTAATAACCTATACAGATTATTAAACCCCTCTAAAAGAGTTCCAATGCTTTTTAAGTATTTTGAGTGATAAAGCGAGACCGTTTAGTTCCTACCCTAGGGATGGAGTAATAAATCCTCCTTAGTACTCGATTGATCCCATATTGACTTAGTAATCTAATAATGGGGCAAGCAAGGTCCAAACCACCAGTACTACCAAAACCCAGGGTTACACAACACTCAAGAAATATCTAACAAAACCATAATCTAACAAGAAACAAACATTATAACAATAGTAACTACATAACTAGGCCAACACTTAGAGTGCTTAACCGCTCATAGCAAGAAAAACACAAAAATAAATGGAAGACATCATTGATAGAAAGCTCATAATTCTTACAGTATTCGTATTTGAACGATTAAATACAAAAAATAAATAAAGTGTGATCTCCCTTGGACTTCTGGTGGAATTTCATTGTGAAGATGGTTAGAAGCCTTTATCGCCCTCTCCAAATAATTGTGGAGGAAAGTGATGTCAGAATAGACTTTGAATGAAGCCTCTAAATTATAAGTATCGAACCTTTTGGTTTGGGTGTTACGCGGGAGTAACTAGATAAAGTAGATATGTTGTACCTCTACTACACGGCATTGAGATATAAATATAGCAATAGTTGCGGATCAATCAGATCTTACGTTACCCGTAACATGGTAACACCCCACAAAATCACACGAACGCAGTAATGTCAACTATAGGGTGCTACTTCATAGTCCATACACACAAGTCACATAAAACGACCTCAAAGAGACTTTTAAAATAAATTTATACATTCGAAATAAATAAAATCAGAGTTTACAAAGGGTTCCATTTAAAATGATATAAAACATTTTTAAACGTTTAATTGAATTGTACTCAAGTTATTAATGCCTTCAAATATACATCCGCGGCAATTTTCTCATGAGTGCTCCCTTTGCTCTACTAGCAAAAATAATAACTGAGAAAATACATCTATAAACGGTCAACAATAATGTTGGTGAATTCATAGTTTTAAGTAAAAACAGTGTTGAAATAATTTAAGTAATGTTTTCAGTAGAAAAAGTAGCGTTACAACAATTCAAAGTATTATTTATGAAATCCGAATAGTGATTCAATAAATCAAGAAATGTTAATGAAATCAAACAGTTTAGTGGACCACAAGATTTAAGTAACAACATACTAAGTACGTATCCGTATCCAAACAGGTTATTGAAAGACGGAGTAATCAGATTCACCAAGTCTAAATATAAAACATGTATTATTGCACTAAGCTCATGAACCCGAAATCTTAACTGTCAGTGCCCCAAAACAAATATAGGATGTTTGCCAAAACATGCCTATAAGTTATTTCTAAATGTTAAATGCACCATGATCAACTTGTGACCAGAAATTCTAGGTGGGGATTGTCAGTCCCGATAGATCTATCTATAACATTTGTGCTCGCTACATTAGTAATTAACGGTTCATGATGGTAGGGACTTAGATAGTGGCAATACAGTAACTTAGACAATAATATTCACGCAACAATCTGGATAGCATACGATTTAAAACACTTGTGTCCAGAGTAAAACAATCATGTGTTTAAAATTCACGGTTTCAAATATAGGTATTCAATGATCTTAAATCATGTAGTAAACAAATCAAGTTTTAGTAATATTCAGGCAATAATCTGGATAGCATACAATTTGAAAACACTTGTGTCCAAAAGTAAAATAAGCATGTAATTTCACCCCGTAGAGTTTGTAAAACAAGTAGATGAAAAAGGGGGCTATGAACTCACCTCAGTGAATGAACGGATACTGAATATCCAATAAGTGAAAATGTCACGTGAATGTCCGAATGCAACCTAATTAAATATAGGTCGCTTATGTATAACGTATTTATAATAAATACTACATCACAAGTTATAATTTTATACCACCAACTAATACTTTTTGTTTAATTTATAAGTGAAACAATATTTAAATTGCATTTGTTAAATAATATCCATGTTGTACTCGTAAATAAAAATAGTATACTTGTCCAATAATTTATTTATTTGTTAAAAACACTTGATTTAACGTTTTTATTATTCGTATAATGTTATCGCGTAAGTAGTTTACTCGTCTTGTAAAATAATATTTATAAAGTTAAAACTCGTATAATTATTATATAAATAATTCTAAAATGTTTCGAATTTTTTTTATTAAAACGAACCAACACTATTCATGTCAGGAAAAGTGTCTAGTTTACAAACTATACATCCAAAAATTATGAAAATTGGCAGGTTTATGTAAAATGTCGTTTCGAACAACTTTGTAGTTTTACACTTCGACTCAATCGGATACAAAGGTCCTCAAAAACGCAGTTTCAGCAGCTGCTGGAAACGCACAGTTTTCACAGCTTTTATATATAGTGTCCGAGATCATTGAAACAGCGTAACTTCTTCGTTATAGCTCGGTTTTTCGAGTTCTTTATATGCTTATGATCCTCATGACATGAAGTATTTTAATAAAATATAAAATACATGTTTTATTTTCTGATTTAAAACCGTTTGTTTGGAGTCTTTATATAAAAAGTATTTAAACTTATTTTTATAAACTTTTTTGGCCTAAAAGTAATACTACAAGTCCTCTGCCATATTTTATACCACAAGTCTCATATATTTTTAGGTCCTCTATTCTATCATTAGTCCAAGTAATGTCCATGATAATCTCTCTATATATATATAACTTTGTTTTTAAACTTTCAACAAGAAAATTATCCATGAAGTTTATAAGTTAAACCATAACCATAATAAGTGTTCTTTTGTATTTTAAGCATCATTTTACTATGACCATACATAGATTTGAATGTATATGTTTATGTACAAAATCCATTTCATTTATAACTCATGAAACAAAACAAAACCTAGGTCGTGATAACAAGATAACAAGTATGTATAACATGTAAATAAAGTATTGAGAAGTATAAGTTTAGAAGACCTTAGAAGTGCAAGATGATGAAGAAAAACAAGATCAAAACTCCAAATGAAACTAAACGCAAATCGAAACCCTAACTTATAACCTTCCTTGTCTACCCTTTTTAAATGTCAAATCAAGCTTCCAAACCTTCTTGTAACATCTTAAATATTATCCTAGATTACTTGTATGCTTGCAAAATAAAAGATTATGAATTGTTTCTTGAGGTTTATAGTGGGACGTGGTTAAGGAGAAAATAAACAAAGAAATATGTGTTAAACTTGCTAGTGAAGAGTGGTGAATGAAGGCAGACTAGTATTACACCTTTATTAATACTAGGAGGTGGTCAAATTAACTATTAGAAAGTCCAAGTCCAAGACATTAAGAAGGAAACATGGAAACATGTTGGTCAAGTGTTATCATGAACTAGGATAGTACTAGACTTAATTTATAAAAGTCTTGGAAAAAAATGTTGGTGTGCTTCTTGTCTTGTGGTTGACGTGATTTAGGGGAGGAAGGGAAGCAAAAATTTTGTGTCTTAATATATTATTGAAAGAATACTTGATGTATGATATGTATAGATATTGGTGCTTCCGGGTATGCCTAAACGTATTTAATTGTGAAACATAAACGCTTTAAGTAGCCAATAAAAATAAAATATAAAAAGCTAATTATCACTTTCGTAAAAATAATATAATGCTTGTTTGACATAAACTTTAATTTGTTTAGTGCCTGTTTACGTTGAATGAAATTTTTTAGTTTACGTGATTCAACTTAGCAATTAAAATTTATAAGTAAACGCGTACGAGACTAAAATAAATAGTGAAATAAATGACGTCGTAAAATGACCTGAAAACACGAAATGCTACAGTCTCCTCCCGTTAGAAGAGTCGTGTCCCCAAAGCTCAAGTCGTGACACTTGATGAAGGTACGGGTTTAGAGAAGAGATGCAAATACTTCCTTTGAAATTGGTCCTCATGCTCCCATGTGAACTCAGGACCTTGCTAAGAGTTCCAACGATCTTAACAGCATGGGATTCTTGGCGACTCCTTGCCGTTTTCAACCTTTCCTTAATCTGAGAACGACCTCTAAATGAGTCATTTGAAAATGATACATTAGATTTAATGAAATTGTTTGTTACAAAAGCTCGAAGCTTATGTTATCCCGTAAGATTCTAGCCTAAAACAACTATCGGGATGTCGGGGAGGATTAAAGAGAAAGAAAGCCATATTATTGAATTGTTGAGAAAGAAAGGGAAGAGTGTGTGTTTCTAGAAAGAGAAGGAGAAACATACACTTATGAGATGCTACATATTGAATCCTCATCCCTCCATGGAAGTATGAAGGGGGTATTTATAGGTCTTGACACAACTAACTTATACAACTTATCATTTCTAGTCCCTACGTGTTAAGCCTTTTATGAACTAATGTAATTCCGTATTAGTCAACATATTTTAAGGCTAACAATATTCCCCCAATATGTGAACATACATAATTACTTACAATGTTCCCATCAGGTACAAATACAATACAAATAAAGTCTTCCAAAACACTTCTAAAGCTGAAGATGTCTTCTGAGTTCTCCTGGACTTGAAACTTGTACTCCAGCTTGGATCTTCAGTATCTTTACTTGTACAGGAACCATTGTAGTATGCACGAGTTGGATTAACTTCCCCCTAATTCACGCAGCATGTCTTGAAAAGCTTTCTTTATAGACTCCTTTTTGGTGAAGTTTCTGAATTAGCTTTCCCCCAAACCAACATCCCTATCTTGAGCAGATTCTGAAACTTTAATGTAGCTAGAAAAAACTTATATTTGTCATTAACGTGCACAACGTAATTTTGTAGAAGTAGAAAACCTCATCAAATACTACTACTACTTGTCATTAGGTCTTGGTGAATATTCGTTCGGGGGTACATGCGAGAAATCAGCAACAATTATTCTCACGTATACAAAATACTTCATAAACCATACTAAGTAAAATAGTCTACACTTTCCCCCTAAAAGTTGACATGGTAACATCAAAGTCAACTAAGTCCCCGGATGTATAAATTTTCCCCCATGATGGTTGCGAACTCTCGAAAGCGTCATTGTCGTGTACGTACATATACTCGAGAAGTTCTTATCTTTAGCACAAATCTTAAAATCAAAACAAAGCATTCCCCTCTTGACTTCAGAAACCATAGTAGGAGATAAAGTAAGAGTCAAGAACTTGGTAAAATCAAGGTATTGTATATGAATGGCGTTGAAGAACTTGGAGAATTTTGCTTAGACTGTGAAGTACCATTATCTTGGAATAGCACAATAATATCCTGTGAGAATTGCTGATTACATCTCAACCTTTAAACTCTCTGGCTAACTTACCAACCTCGTATTCTGTCGGCTATTGTTGTGATCACTTGGTGAAGTAAACCCGATATACCAAACTTGAAAATGAAATAAATCCCATAAATTTGTTACTTAAGCTTGCATTGTTGTTGATTGAAGAACGGTGCAAGATTAAATCTATAAGTACCCTATACTCAACCAAAAAAAGTATAAGTACAACACCTCTTGAAATTATCCACATCTGCATCTGCGTGTGACACTGAGCACTACAACGTAACTCCTTTAAGTAATAGCTATAACCCGTGAGCACTACAATGTAACTCCTTACATCAGGAAATAACTAGATAATCCAAGTCTTAATCATAAGCTGTATACGTTCAAGCAAGTCATCAATCAATAGATTAGGTTTGAAGAAAAGGGGTAGAAAATAGAAGGAATTCTCAATGATGAAATAAGTAGACGCCTTCATGAAACCCACTTCAATTTCAAATAAGGGATACAAAATCAACTTTGTGATCACTTGTCATTAAAATCTGAATCTTTAGCCGTTTGTCGTTTAAGTGAATCTTTAATGATCGTTTTTGCATTAAGTGTTGTGTTTGTTTTTGGTGTTATGGAAGGTGTTTGAGTTTGGTTCTAGGTGATAAATCGGTTCCTTGATTAACCTTTTAGATCGGTTTGTGAAGGAATGATTAGATCGGTTTGCATTGAACATTTTAGATCGGTGCTCGACTAGAACGGTTCTGACTAGTTTGGTGCTTGACTAGATCGGCTCTGACTAGTTCGGTTCTTGACTAGATCGGTTCTGACTAGTTCGGTTCTTGACTAGATCAGTTCTGACTAGTTCAGTTCTTGAAGGCTTGACTAGTTCTGCTCCTGACTAGTTCGGGTCTTGAAAGCTTGACTTGTTCGGCTCCTGACTAGTTCGGGTCTTGAAGGCTTGACTAGTTCGGCTCCTGACAAGTTCGGGTCTTGAAGGCTTGACTAGTTCGGCTATTGACTAGTTCGGGTGACTAGTTCGGGTGACTAGTTCGGTCTGCACTAGACAAAACCCAAAATCTTCAAATCACAAAAAAGCATGTCTTGAATGATTTTACCATGAAATTTCTTGCACAACCTTCTTATCTAAGCCTATTAGTACCCGAAAAATGCAAACATGATGATTTTTATGACGAAAAATTTTCAATCAAGATTTTTATGTAAAACATCATTCGAACCATATAGAAGAGAAAGTTTCAAGCTTTTTGCACAAAAACTATATAGAAGAGAAAGTTTCAAGCTTTTTGCACAAAAACTACCAACCAATATAAAAGTCGTAGCTTTTAGGCTTAAAATAAGCCACGAAATGCTCAAATAAGCTTCGAACACCATTCAAAAACATAAACCAACAACACAAAAATGCCCTAGGCTCTGATGCCAACTGTTATCCCAAAATATTCTAGCCTAAAACAACGATCGGGAGGTCGGGAAGGATTAAAGATAAAGAAAGCCATATTATTGAATTATAGAGAGAGGAAGGGAAGAGTGTGTGTTTCTAGAGAGAGAAGGAGAAACATACTTATGAGATGCTACATATTGAATCCTCACCCTTCCATGGAAGTATAGAGAGGGTATTTATAGGTCTTGACACAACTAGCTTATACAACTTATCATTTCTAGTCCCTACGTGTCAAGCCTTTTATGAACTAATATAATTTCGTATTAGTCAACATATTTTAAGGCTAACAGCTTAACTTGTTCATCCTTGTAAATGTAAAGATTTTAATACATAACAAATATTGCCCAAATGTAATGCACATAAATCTTTTTGCAATATGACTCCCAAAATGACGGCATCTAATGTATCCTTGCCCTTGTACCTTATTGACCTGAGAAAAACATGCTTTAAAACATCAACATAAAGTTGGTGAATTCACAGGTTTAAGTAATGTTTAATGTAGGACCACAAGATTTCAAGTGCGTAATAATGTAACACATACAATATCACAAAATGTTATTATGATTCCCTAAGCTCATGACACTGAAGCTACGACATGTATGAATTGCAAATTAATGCCAACAATATGCCCGTGCAGATGTTCAACCCACAACATCCCAAATCTGACATGGTATACGTCTATTGGTTTAATCCGTCGAACCTAGTGAGCGCTACTTACCCGAACGGGGATGTCAATCCTAAATAGATCTATTTATAATATTCGCGCTTACACCAAGTAATTGGCAGTTCATGATTCATGGGCATAGTGGGTCATCGCTACTTAGGAAAACTCATAATTTGTTTAAAAGTATACTTGCGTCCAAATGTAAAACAATGCATGTTTCTCACCCCAAAAGTTATAAATCATTGTAATTGTATAAAAGGGGGCTATGAACTTACCTTAGTGAATTATTTGATTATATAAATCAAATATGTAAATCGTCCCGTGAAATCCGAATGCAACCTAATTAATTATAGGTCGCATGAGTATAATGTATTTAAATAAATACAACATATAATTTTATAGAGTTGTATCATCACCTAAAAGTCTTTGTTTAATTTATAACGTTGAAACAATTTTAAAATTGTACTTGTTAAATAAATGTTTAAGTACTTGTATTTGTAAAAATATTATCTTTGTCCAACAATTGATTATTTGTTAATAATACATGATTTAATATTTCTATTGTTTATATAATAATTTTATATAAATAGTTTAATTATTTTATAAAATAATATTTACAAAGTTAAAAACATAAATAAATATTGTATAAATGATACTACAATACTATTTTTTAAGGTTTTTATAGCCCAAACGAACCCTAAAACACTCGTAAACCAATTTTTATATTTCTAACAGATTTGTTATATTTTTATAAAGTGAAGAAAATTATTTATAAAAGTTTACAACTTTTATAATTTCTAATTAAATATCTATACACTCAAAAATATGAAAATATGAAGGTTTAAGTAAAATGTCGTTCCAAACAACTTTATAGTTTTACACTTTGGCCGAATCGGAATCGAAGGTCCTCATAATTACAGTTTCAGAATCTACAGTTTTATTAAATAGTTCACAGCTTTTATGAAAGCTGTAAAAGTATTTATACTTTTTGAAAACTTTGAAAATTCATAACTTTCTCATTTTAGCTATGTTTTTAGTGTTCTTTATATGTACGGAATCATGACGAGATATTCTATCCAAATAAAATAGTCACAGAATTTAAAAAATTCTAAAAAGTAACAGTAAAATCAAAACAGTTATATATTAAAATACTTTTTATATATAATTTGTAAAAATCATAACTCTTTCGTTATAATTTCGTTTTTAATGTTCTTTATATCCACGAAGTCGTATTGAGATGTCCGAACAAAATAAAATGTTTAAACATTTTTATCAAATTTGAAACAGTAGCAGTTCTTATAAAACAACTTTTATAAAAACACTTTTATATAATTTATTATCATAATATTGTAAAAATCATAACTTCTTCGTTATACCTCTGTTTTTTAAGTTCTTTATATATTTGGAATCCTCATTAATTGTACTTTTTTATTCCCAGGTTTATGTATTTTATAAAGTTTCAAATTTACACAGTTTAATCAGACTATTCGTATGTATTTAAAGTATAATTTGTTTTATAAACTTTTGACATAATTTAATTATTACAAGTCCTCTAATTTAATTAATAACACATCTTTCACTTATTTTTAGTCCTCTAATTTATGTCCATCATTTTATGTCCAAATAAAATATCATCATAATTATTTATTTGTAAACTTTATAAATAAACTTTTAACAATTAATTCACTAAGTTAATTTTATAAATTATCCAACACTTGTATAAAATATGTTCTTGCATCCTAACACATTTTAAACATCATTTCATCATATGAAAATGTATATCCAAATTATGTTCTTGCTTGTTTTATTTTGTAAACTTATAAAATAAATACTAGATGGTGATTAACAATATAACAATTATATAAGTATGAAAAACTTGGTTATTGTTATCAAAACTCCTATTCAAATCGTAAATCGAATATTTATGTGAATTGGGTTTTTAGTTTTTGCTTCCGTTTAGTTTTTATTTTATCAAAACATATTCAAACTGTAAACCGAATATTTAATTTTGTTTGGTTCAGTTTTGGCAAATTCTGTTTAATTTTCTTTGGTTTTGGTCGTTTTCTGTTTATTTGGGTATTAGCATGACAATGAACACCCATATCAAATAAGCTAATTAACACAACAACTACCACCACCATTTCCCACCTTCCACCATCGTTAACCTCCATGACCACACAACAATCAAACCCTAACAACCCCAAATTAACAAAAGTTAATGGTTAAAATCACCACCATACAACACCACCACCACCAACAACACACACAAATATACACTAACAACCACAACATGCAACACAATCATCAACCATCACCATCGATCGTAACACCGCTCTCCGCCACACATCCAACCGCAGAACCACCACTGACCATTCCTTCATTATCCAGAATCAGGCTATGTGCTTGGCACCCTACGATGGAGGTCCAACTGATTGTTATTTAAAAGCGGTGGAAGCATTGTCTAACTCGATTACGCGGAATAATGCAGTTGTAATTGAGTTAGGAAATGAGGATTCTGTGGTTATTAGATGTTTGATTTTAGTTTGCAAATGAAGTGTGTGTAATGTTTAACTTTATGCCTAGTATTTATATTGTTAGGACTTGTAAATACCACCTCAATGAAACCTTCAAAGGGTTAAGGGAAGGGACGATTTTGGCTTAGATTAAGGCATGGAATTGTAGCTTTGTTTAATACTAGGATGTAAGAAAAGTATGGTGAAAGTATAGTAGTGTGTAAGAGTGATACGATACTTCTATAAGCATGCACATTGACTTCTCCTTTTTCTTTATTTCAAGCTGACCCCCCTTACATGTGTATAGACAAGATTGAATTATTTAGAGGCTTGATAATCATGCATGCTTTTAGCTTTTTAATCCTTTGGATAAAGGATACATTTGTTTATCTTGTTAGTGGAATGTGTTTGATTTAATTTTAAATGAGCATGTATGTTTGTATAACCGGCCATACATAATCTTAAGTGATAGTTTTATGAAAATTTTGATATTAAGTATAATGGTGGGTATTTATTGAAGTATAGATGTGTTTATAGGTTTATGGGTTTACATGCATGCAAAAAAACATGATTTATTGCGAAACGTAAACGTTTTACGTAACGAATATAAATAAAAAGTGAAAAGTCAATGATTATCTTCGTAATAATTATATAACACTTACTTGACGTAAAATTTTATTTGTTTGATGCCCGTTTACATTGAATGCTTATTTTTAATTTACGCGATTTAATTAAACGGAGAAAATTAAAAGTAAACGTGTAAAACCCTAAAAATAAATAATGGAACGTATTGAGTCGTAAAATGACCTAAAATAATGGATTATTACACTATGTTCTTGCTTCCTTTATAACATGTTAGGCTCCCCCCCCCCCTTGTATTTACAGATGATTGCATGAAAGTTGGATTGTAGATCCTTTTACTGTTGCTTTTTATGATGAATTTTGGTATGTGCTTATTTACACATACCTTTTCCTTAATAAAAAGAGCTAAAAAGACCAAAAATGGCCAAAAACATGATTGTATACGTTTGTTTTATGATTTGTGTCTTGCAGGTACGAATATTTATCAAAAAGGACAAAATCGAAGCAAAAACGGACAAAGCCGTGCACGAGAATGAAAAGAGGACGAAAAATCAATGCTGAAGGAGTACCCATACTTTACGGACCAACCCAGGTCCACTTAATTGATCGGGTCAGCCCACAACCTTTTATACTAAACCAAAAAGTCCTAAATTGTTAAAAGCCCAATCCATTTTCTTTTGTGACCAATTTGGCCTAAAGATCATATTATAAGGCCCAATCCATATACCCGGTCAAACTTATACAAACAAAAGAGTCAAACACACAGTCAAAAGGGATTCACTGTACATCTTTTACACCTTTTTTCCTCTCTTCTCCTTTTCACCACAAACCAGGGTAAAACCACTCCACTCCCCACATATATCCTTCTAGATAAACATACGTGGCTGCTCTGACAAATTTTGACACCAAGGAATGACACACTGGCAATCCCCTATCATGTGATTGGATGATTTGATGTGGCACATGATCCAAGGGCTTAGGATGAATGGATTTGAGGTGGTTTGGATTGGATGGAGGAGATTAAAGGATAAGGGAGCGTCTAAAGACCTAGAAGCTTCATTTCAAGCCTATAAATACTCACGAAGATCACACAAGGAAATCATCTAGGAGTAGGATCTAGAGTAGGAGTAGTTTAGTTTAGTGTAGGATAGTATTTCAGCTTATTTACTACTTATTGTATTTAAGTTTTAGATTATTGTAATCAAATTTCATCAATAAAAGTCATTGTTTCAGCTTAATTCTTTTGTGCTTTAAATTCAAGTTTTCCTTAATGCAAATTTTCTTTAAAAATGTCTTAATTCGTTTTTTATATCTAGTAGCTCTTAATAAGCTCAAATAAGTCTTCAAAAGCTTATTTGAGCCTATTGATTAAGTACATTGCATTTGGGTTAAGAAATGTGGTATTAAGCTTAAATGGATGATGAGTTAGCAATGGATGAACTCATGGGAATGGTGTTTTAGATATTTTTAGGTCATTCATTAATGCTTGAAAGTAGGTACCACTTTAATTTCTTTTTATTGCTTTTAAATCTATTTTGCTTATTTCTAAACTGCTTATTTGATACAGCTTATTTCTATTGCTTGTTTTTTAGAAATTAGTGCTTATTCTCCTTTAATATGCTTAGTTTGAAATCTGTTTTTGCTTATTAAGTGTTTATAAGTTATTTTTTAGCTTTAAAATGTATTTGAGAAAGTTAAAGGGGTGTTTGGGATAGCAGTTTTTACTTTAAGTAAAAACTGCTTATGCCTCTTTTGGCCATTAAGACAAATTGTTCTAGCTTAGATTTAGTCTAATTGATAGTTATAATTAGTTTAAGCATGTTTTTAGCAAGGATTTAAGGTTTTGAGCTTAATTGCAAAGTTTCATAGTTTAAAAGTAGTTTTAACAGCTTATTGGTGGATTTTTCCAAATCCTCTCTTTAAGTGTTATTTTTGTGTTCAAATCTAGTTGGTATGCAGTATTACTTCATTTTAATCAAGTGTCAAAAGGAATTGAGTCATAGAGTTAGTATTTCAGTTTATCAAAAATCTCAAAAAGCCAAAAATATTCTATTGCAATTGTCAGTTTTGACAGCTTATTTTTCTAGTTGTTTTCTAGTTTAAAATTCCTAAAAATTACTTTTAGGTGTTCATTAGTGGTTAGTCTTAACCTGTTTTGAATTTTTAGGTTTTGGTTTTAGCTTTTTGAGGCTTATTCATAGCTTAAAAGTAGTCAATTAAATTATCATAGTTCTTTTGAGCCTTATTCTTAGAAATCTGTTTTGAGGTCTAATGAGCTTTTCAACTATCTTTTGAGCTTTTCAACTATCTTTTGAGCTTATCTTTTCTTCTAGGTGCTTATTAGGAATATAGGATTAGATAAGCTTAGCTTATTAAGAATTTTGAGTGCTAATTGGGATTTGAATAGCATTTGCAGCCTTAAGATTTTAAGCTAGCAGTACTAACTCAGAGTTAGTACTGCTGAGCCTTTTGGTGCTATTTCAGCTTATTTGGTTGGCTTATTATGTGTCCCTAGTGTTTATCTGAGTAGCTTGTAGGATAGGTTTCAACTTATTTAGCTTTTAGTTGCTTTTTGAGTCCTTAGAATCTTAGTAAGCCTTTGCTTAATGTTATTTAGCTTTAAGCCTAAATTGTCATTTTTAAAAGCTTATTTCCAGCTTATTTTTTAGTTCTAAAAAAGGTTGTTTTTCAAAAAGTGCTTATTTTTAGCTTAAGTTCAGATTTCAAAAAGAAAAATTTTTAAAAAAAATGATTTTTCAAAAAGGAGGGCCACAGGTTTCGAACCTGTGAGCTCCCCCTTTGCGCACACACGTTTTAACACCACACTCTGCTACCATAATGCCCTTGGGTCTTTTCTGTTATTCACTTGCACAATTAATTATTTATACACAGTTTGCAGTTTATGCCTTTTAGCTTATTTAGCTAATTAGCAGCTTATTAAAAGAGCTTATCTGATTTTTCTTTTTACCATTTCATTAGTAATACATTAAAGCATTTTTAGTAAATTTTCTAGATTTTTAGAAATTAATTTAGTATTTTTAATTGATTTTCTAGATTAAAATCGTTTTTAATTCATATTAAATAAAATAAAAACCAAAAAATATATTTCTTTTCTGAAAATTATTTTAAGTCATTTAGGATTTATAAAAATTAAATTTACGTTCGTAGGGCTTAAATTAGATGTAGATGCTTAAATGTCGCATTTTATTAATTTCCGTTTACGTTTTTATGCTTACGTGTTTAATTGTCGTTACTTGCTTACTTGTTTTCGTACTTGTCATTTACATTTAGTAGGATTTAGAAAACCAAATCAAAAATATTTTAAACCATTCGAAACGCGCAATCACGAACTTAGCCGATTCTCAATTCATACTTCGTCAAGGGAAAACGACTCGGGAGGTTTTTGAGACAACTTTGGTTAAAAGTTTGTTTCTTAAATCCGACGGAAAATACTTACTATACTATAATTGTTTACATCCTTATATACTTATATTATACATAGTGTATTTGGGCGTATCAAATGTGCGCGTTAGGCTTTAGATAACTAGCTATAAGATATTAAATTGGCAGACGTTTAGGGAAACGCAAGAAGTGTAGAAAGGATACCATCTGGTAACAGTCTTCATACTACCTTACCCCCAATATGGTTGATCCCTCTTAAGATATTTCAATTGCATTTAATATACTCTTAGAGGCCTTGTAATAGTCTTCATATTTGAATATTAAATAGATGGCGGTTTCGTATAATTCGTTCATGACTTAGGAAATACTTACTTAGATCATCACGAGTGTGACAAGGCAACAGGATCAGGAGAAGCAATCTAATGAGTAATGCATGATTAAGTAAATACATTGTCTTATCATAAAGTTATCACCAGTAGTATAGATTGTATTTAGTTTAAATAATTAGTTAATCAACCAACCTCTCAAGCCCATGATTTTACCTGCTTTCTATAAAATATAAAAATACAAAAATAATCTCCTTTCAATCCCGTAGATCTCGGCTAAGCCTTGTTTGAGCCTTTCTAACCTATTCCTCTAGAGAACAATAACAACCCCCGAGTCTTGCCTATACTACCATACAGCGATTAGGTACATTGTCTAGGGAGTTGTAAAACTTCGTGTAGAAGTCTTTAGGACGACCATATCAAGTTTTTGGCACCGCTACGTGGGGAATAGTTAGGTTTTAAACTTAGTTTAGGTTAGTTTTACTCGCTTGAATCCTTTCAAGTGAGATTTTATTTTTGTTATATTAGCTTTCTCGTAGTCTATCTTTTCTTTGTGTTATTTGTTTCGTAAATCATTCTCGTCAACCACCATGGGAGACGCGAATCCTATCTGCACTCTTAGAGACTACTCCAAACCTAGCCACGAGGGCTACATGAACACCATTGAGCTTCCCGAAGGGAACAATGTGATACATCTTTGATCCGACACCATCCGGTTGGTGCAAAACGGATGCTCATTCCACGCACTTTGGTTTGAGGATCCAAACCAACACCTCAAGGATTTCTTAAAACTTGTAGACTCACTTGACTTTGACAATGCAAATAGGGAAAGAACGCGCCTGCATTTATTTCAATTTTCCTTTCATGATCAAGCTAGTAATTAGCTTGAACGTCTTCCAGCAGGATCCATCTCCACATGGGTGGATCTTACTACTCATTTTCTTGCTCAATTATTTCCACCAGAAAGGACTGCAAAACTCCGCAACAATATCCTGATGTTCCAAAAACATCAAAGAAATCTCTCTCAGAAGCATGGACTCGTTTCAAGGACTTATTCCAAAAAGTCCCTCATCATGGCATCGATCTTTGGCTCCAAGTCCAAATCTTTTATGAACATGTCACTCCCGCCACAAGATGAACCATTGACCAATCGGCCGCTGGTAAGTTTCGTGACAGAAACGCCAAAGAATCTTGTTCATTATTAAAGGACCTCGCCTTCTATGACAACGAAAGTTAGAACGACCTAAGGGATTTCGCTAAACCAGTCAAGGCAATCTCTTTGCCTCAATATGTCCTGAGTACATCCGACCGCCGCCTCATCGAGCTCGGAAATAAAGTCCAACGCTTAATGGAAGCTTACATTGCTCCTATGCAACCTACTTAAGTGAACAAGATCACTTCTTCATGTTGATTATACATCCTCGCATACCGACAAAACAGGAAGTAGGAAGTTTACTATGAACCAAGGACCAAAAAGCTTTAACAAAGCCGCCAATGCTTGGAAAGGAAAGCCAAACTTTAACTGGGCACAAGCCCAAACATTCCCGAGCCCACGAAATGGCTTGTTCTCCACCTACTCGTATAATTACCAAATGATGTAACAATTCATTATTTCAGGTCATTTTATGACTCAATACTTTCCATTATTTATTTTTAGGCTTTTGCGCGTTTACTTTTAATTTTCATCGTTTAG
>BQNB010106304.1:0-21257 GCA_026074375.1 Tanacetum coccineum | reverse complement strand
TTTGATAATATACTGTTCTTTATATTCCGCTGCGTACTTATATTATCTGTAAAACATATCCTAGATGGGCTTAAACGATCTTCACAATTGGTATCAGAGCCTGTTGGCTCATGATCTAGGATCTACAAGGTGTTTTGGTGTCACATACAAATTTTCTGTCTTGGTTATCATGTCGAATCTGGTGATATTAGGGTTTTTCAGCAACCCTAATTCGATATAATAGGAAGTTTGTTCACAATTGTTGTTGATTGGTTCTTGGTTACATAATTAAAGAGTTCTTTAGAACTTATTCTATGAAAAGAATCATTAGCAGTTGAAGAGAATGATGAATTAGTAACAGTTTAGTAACAGAAAAAGTGTCGCAAAAAGGGTTTCGTCTACTGTTGTCAATGACGACACACAGTGACAGTTTATTATGTTTATACTGCTGCGCTTCCTCGTTTCTACTATTGTTAATGACGACACACAGTGACAGTTTATTGTTAGTACTGTTGTCCTTGGTTAATACTGCTGGTTTGTGATTAGTACTGCTTCTAGTCTATTTTAATACTGCCAGTTATCATGGGTTCATTAACACTGCTGCTAATGGTATTGATGTTTATGCTACATGTGTTTGGATCTTGGTTAAGAGAAGAATTAGCAGGCATCAACATGTTTTTAATTGACAAAGAAACAACAGTTGAAATTTTAGTACTGCTTGATTTAAGGGGAAGAATTAGTACTGCTGGCTATGAAGTTAGTACTGCCAACTTTATACTTAGTACTGCTTATGAGTACTTAGTACTGTTCTTGTTACATTAGTACTGCCAGAAGTTTTTGTTAGTACTGCTACTTGATTGTTAGTACTGCTAGTATTGGGCTCAAAAAGTTTATACTACCAGTTAAAGGTTAGTACTGCTCGTTGAAAGTTTGTACAACTGGTTTATTGTTTGTACTGCTAGCTTTGATCGATATCGGATGACACATACGTTTGACTCTCGGACAGAACTAGAATTATTTTAGTTTATTCTTAAAAGTTTCAAAGGCTCATATTTGGATTTATTGGAAGAATTGGTTACGAAGAAGGTTATTTATCACCTATTTGACGATGAAGTGGAGTTTCACGGATGCTTGTTCTTATCATATCTTAAAGTGGGTGTTACACTTTGAAGATAACTTGTTCATGCTTAGAAACGATGTGACGAAGACTTGTCAAATCTAGCAAAGGTGTGTGATCTAACTTATGGTGCTCAATGCTCACATTTGCTATCACTTTGGTTATGTGTCTCATAGAAGATGAGGATTTTGTCAAGAGGTTGCGATCTACTTATACTTTGGTCTTGGTATGAGTTTGACGTCACGTGGATAGTACAAGATATAAGACACAAGTTTGGGTTATTCTACTTCAGCATCAAGTTCGTTATACTTAGTTTTCTTCATCAGTAATCATTACATAGAGCCTACAGAATTTGAAGATTCAAGAAATGGTTAACATATAGGTTTCAGGGGAAGCTTATTGTTAAAATATTTAACCATTTACATGCACCACATGAGGTGAAGGTTTTTACTACTGTAAGTCATTATTAACTAGTACTAGTTAAGTTTTTACTGCTCATGTTCATTTATTTAAGGTGCGTCATTAGAGGAAGGTTGTGTTGTTGAAAGGCTGGATTTAGAAGTGTGATAGTGGTTGTGGTTTTGTTGAATTCAATTTTGCATACTTTAGTCCCATATATGATATGACAAAGGTGGAAGAGACGATAAAATGAGGATTGCAACTTGTAGATCCTGGTGGTATCGTTATATTCTTTTCATAAATATTAGCTTCAGGGAAAGATGCTCGTTGCCTTATTTTGGTTGTGTCATTATCAACTAAGGGAAATTGTTGGGAATTATTATTTGAGTTGATAAGACATAAATAAAAAAGTATGAAGACTTAAAAGACAAAGGAGGAATTCTTCAAATGATTGAAGATTACAGAAGATAATTATAAAAGTTAGGAAGATTTATTTGTTTCATAATACTTATCCTTTGTAAAACCTAATATCTCTAGTATATAAAGAGATACAGGTGTATAGATTTAGGTGTGTCAAGATGTAAACACCTAAATGTGTGTGTGTGTATTCCAGGCGTGAGAAAGTAGATGCCATATGTAATTTTTAGCCTCAAGGTCAAGGTAACTTGATCCTGTTACAATTCATTGATGTAACTGTATTATTCTGATCAAATAATATTGAGGCTTGGAGTGTTATATAGTAAAACCTTGTTCATAACATTGTTTTTTATGTTTAATTCCGCTGTTGTTTATGTTCAATGTTATTTATCTAGATATAGTTCTAAACAAACTGAGCTTAAACGATCATATCAATGTTGATATGAAGAATATTGTTCCTAAAGAGTGTTTAACTTGTCTTGTTGCAAAGGCCACACTTGATGAATTAATGTTATGGCATAGGAGGCTAGGTTATGTAAATTTTAAAACTATTAATAAAATTGTTAAGAAAAATCTTGTGAGAGGTTTACCTACAAAATGTTTTGAAAATGACTAAACTTGTGTTGCTTATCTTAAGAGAAAGCAACACAAAACCTCTTATAAGTCCAAGATTCAAAACACTATTACTCAACCTTTATTCATGTTGCATATGGACTTGTTTGGTCCAACTTTTGTGAGCAGCTTAATTAAAAGAAATATTGTCTAGTTGTCACTGATGATTATAGCAGATTTACTTGGGTTTTCTTTTTAGCATCTAAGGATGAGACTAGTGGCATTCTTAAGAGCTTTATAACTAAGATAGAAAATCTAGTTGATAAGAAAGTAAAGATTATTAGATGTGATAACGGAATAGAGTTCAAAAATAGAGTTATGAGTGAATTTTGTGAACATAAAGGACACTAATTAAGGCTGGTAGAACCATGTTAGCTGACCCTAAATTACCTACTACATTTTGGGCTGAAGCAGTTAATACTGCTTGCTATGTGCATAATAGGGTATTAGTAGTTAAGCCTCATAACAAGACCCCTTATGAACTGTTTAGAGGTAGAACACTTGCTCTAAGCTTCATAAGACCATTTGGGTGTCATGTTACCATTCTTAATATCATAGATTATTTAGCCAAGTTTGATGGAAAGTCAGATGAAGGATTCTTTGTTGGATACTCAATTCGAATAGTAAGGCATTTCTTGGTTATTACAACATTAGAACTAGGAAAGTAGAAGAAAACTTGCATATTAGGTTCTTGGAGGATAAGCCTATTATTGCAGGTGATGGACCAAAGTGGCTGTTTGATATTGATGATCTAACAAAATCAATGAATTATGTGGCTACGTTGTCTTGCAGGTACAACTCTAATGATTCTATGTACAGAGAAAGTATGGGTAAAGGATCATTCTAGCAGGAGTCAAGATCTTAGCCAAGACTACATTTTGATGCCAATGTGGAAAGATGGTTCAATTTTTGATTCTCTTTTAAAGAATTTGCTAGTAATTGATGAACCATAAACCTTCTTGTATGCTGGAAAGAAGGATCTGATTAAAGGTGTAGAATAAATGAAAGAAAAATGGTATTGATGATCAAGAGATACTGAAAATACGTACTCAAGATGTTAATAATGTGGGGGCCAAAGTATTTATACGCCGTACATTGTTATTGCTGGTAGTCTAATATTATATCTGTTAGTCCAACAGTTACTACTACTCCACTTGAAGCCACACATGTTGATTTTTTTTGTGATGAAACAGAAATAGATATGAGCAAACATTACTTATCCACATATTCTGTTCCTTCTACCAAAATAAAGTAGCCATTAAAGATCATTTCACTTGATTCTTGATGGTGTTGTATAGTTTTGGTGTTCTGACAGAAGAATGGACAAAGACTACAAAATGAACAGGGGTTTATTTAATGCTGGTTTATGAAGGGAAAACTCATGAAGACCTTCATACTTGTCTGTTTGCTTGTTTCCTATCCTAGAAGAGCCCAAAAAGGTAATCCAAGCATTAAAAGATCCAAGCTGGATAGAAGCTATGCAAGAAGAGCTTCTGCAGTTCAAGTTACAACAGGTTTGGACCTTGGTGGATTTACCACATGGCAAAAGAGCCATTGGTACTAAATGGGTGTACAGGAACAAGAAAGATTAAAGAGGTATTCGTGATTAGAAACAAGGCAAGCCTGGTTACACAGGGCTACACTCAATAAGAGGGAATAGATTATGAGAAAGTTTTTGCTCTAGTTTCTACGATTGAAGCAATTAGGCTGTTCTTAGCCTATGCCTTATTCAAAGACTTTGTAGTATACCAGATGGATATGAAGAGTGCATTTCTGTATGGCAAGATTGAAGAGGAAGTTTATGTCTGTCAACCTCTAGGGTTTGAAGATCCAGAGTTCCCTGACAGAGTTTATAAGGTAGAAAAGGCATTATATGGTCTACATCAAGCTCCTAGAGCTTGGTATGAGACTTTATCTACCTATTTATTAGACAATGGATTTTACCAGGTAGGTCAGGTAGATAAGACTTTTTCATTAAGGAGTCAAAGGTGTTATTTACTAGTTCAAATTTATATGTTTCGATGATATACATTTTTGGATCTACTAAAGAAGAAGTTTTGCATAAGTTTGATAAATTGATGCTCAAGAAGTTCCAAATGTGTTCTCATGGGTGAGCTTACTTCTTATTAGGACTATGAAGTGACACAGAGATGATGGGATTTTCATCGTAAGACAAGTATGTGGATGAATTTGAAAAAGTTTGGTTTTTCATCTGTTTGAAGACAACAAAAGTAAACCTCATGGAGACTTCAAGCCATTGCTCTAGGATGCAAAAGTTGGAAGATTGTTGATGTTCAACTTATATTCAGATCAATGATTGGCTCATTGATGTATTTAACATCTTCAAGGCCCGATGTAATGTTTGCTGTATGTGCTTTGCAAGATTCTAGTCAACACTCTAAAGTTTCCACTTCTTCGTGCTGTGAAAAGAATTTTTAGATACTTGAAAGGTCAACCTAAATTAGGCCTTTGGTATCCTAAGGACTCACCATTTGATTTGGAAGCTTATACTGACAGTGACTATGCTAGTGCAAGTTTAGACAAGAAATCCACAACAGGAGGTTGTCAATTTCTTAGAAGTAGATTGATTTCATGGCAATGCAACGAAAACAAATATATTTGTTTTTGTTGGGTCCCAAACTCTATACTGAAGTTAGAATATGTGGTGATGCTAGTTGCTGTGGACAAGTACCTCTAGAATCTAAAATCTACTACTGGATTATGGATACAATTTCATGAATACCAAGATTTTCATTGACACTGAAAGCACCATTGACTAGTTAAGAATCCAGTATTTCACTTAAAGACTAAGCACATTGAGATTAGGCATCGCTTTATCAGAGATTCCAATAAGAAGAAGCTTATTCAGATGATAAAGATTCACACATATCAAAATGTTGCAGATTTGCTCACAAAAGCATTTGATGTTAGCATATTTCAATATATGATTACAAGTATAGGACTGCTTCTAACCTCTGACGTATTGATTGAGGGGAGGTTAAATTGTGTTAATATGCAAGCGGATGATGCCAAATGGATGCTTGAAATGAATGTAATAGCACTAATGATAAATTCAAGGTTAGTGTGTTGGCCTATTTCTACTGGTAAGTATTAATTTAGTGTGTATTTATACTTAATAGTGCAAATGTTAATGCTGTTAGTCTATACTTACTACTGTTTGTTATAATTAATATTGTGAGTATTAAGAGAAATTGGTAAGCATAAAAACAGAAAGAGAGATGTGTGAAAATAAAAACAGATAGAGTGATTCAGTGAGAAAAAAAATAAGAGAAATTGGTGAGAATGAAAAACAGAAAGAGAGATGTGTGAAACAAAAATAGAAAGAGTGACTTTGTGAGATAAAAGAAATAAGAGAAATTGGTGAGAAAGAAAAACAGAAAGAGAGCATAAAAACAAACAGAGTGATTCAGTGAGAAAAAGAAATGAGAGAAATTGGTAAGAATGAAAAACAGAAAGAGAGATGTGTGACATAAAAACAGAGAAAGTGATTTAGTGAGAAAAAGAATTGAGAGATATAGTGAGAATAAAAACAAAAAGAGAGCTTGTGAGAATCAAAATTGATGATGGAAATGCTTTTTGGAACGAAATTGGAGTTAATGCTGGTACTCCTAGTTATTGTGCTCGGGGGCATACACTTTTCTTATGCCACTTATTAGTTAATGCTGTTAGGCATACACTTACTACTGCTGGTTTAGTTAATGTGCCTGCATAACTTATATGCTAGGCTACTGTTGGGTCAGTTAATGTTGTTAGGCTTAACTTAGTACTACTAGTTTAAGTTAATACTGTTGAGGGTGATTTCATAAATACTTCGATTAAGGGTGTCAATCACTCACATATCGAGCGATTTTACACTTGATTTACTAATAATCATAAACCCGAACTCAATTTTATCATTCATCATCAAAACCCAACACAATGTCAAACCTAAAGTTTGTTGAAACTCACAATTTGGTTGCGTTTTTGGAGAAACCCAACGAAAGTGATAGGTTTGAGGGAATTATTGATTTTTTGAATGCAAGTTCTATCAGATATGCGCTAACGGTGAATCCCACCATCTATACTTCATGCATTAAGTCGGTATGGGCTATTGCCTAAGGTAAAAACTCTCATGGGGCAGTGCACGATACAAGCCTAGTAGATGGGAAGAAGGCGATCGTCACTAAGACGAGTGTGAGAAGAGCTCTTCAATTAAAAGATGCTTAAGGTACTGAATGTCTACCCAATGCTACTATTTTTGCAGAACTGAAAGAATAGGGTATGAAAATCTTACACAAAAGCTTACATTCTATAAAGCTGTCTTTTCACCTTAATGGAAATTTCTTATCCATACAAATTTCTGCAATTGCCTTAGTGCTAGGCTACGCTTGGAATAAATTTAGTAGCACTATGGCTTCAGTTATCATCTGTCTTGCCACAAAACCAAAGATTTAACTTTTCCAAGTACATTTTTGATAATATGGTGAAGAACTTGGACGGTGGGGTTAAATTTCTAATGTAACCAAGGTTTCTTTGTGACAGTGATCTTGGATAAACAGTTGAAGAATGACCAAAATAAAGAAATTTATGTTACACCTTCTCACACTAGAAGGTCTTTGCTAATATTAAGATGAGAGGAAAAGGTTATTTAGGAGAGTTACCCTTATTTTCAAACTATGATGGTTCAAGCTCCTAAAGATTAGGTGAGGGTTCAGAAATACCAACTGCTCATCTAACACAATCCACTATTATTTCAACCATTGCCATCCACAAGCCTCAGATGACCACAACAGGTGGAAAACAGGGAAAGACACTAAAACCTAGTGGTTCTACAGAGCCTATCACTGATGAGGCTGCCAATGAGGAGCATGTACCTATACATTCCAATGATCCACTACTCAGTGGTGAGGATAGACTTAAACTTAATGAATTGATGGAAATTTGTACCAACTTGTCAAAAAGAGTTCTTGACTTGGAGAATACAAAGACCACTCAAGCTGCAATTGCTAAATTAAAGGAGAGGGTCAAGAAGCTATAAAGGAGAAATAAGTCAAGAACTCTAGGGCTTAAAAGGTTAAGAAAGGTTGTTTAGGACTAACAAGAATACATCATCTAAAGGATGAAGGTTTGGGTGTGCTCAGGAGGATGCATCAATGGGGAGGATATTGATAATCTTTTTGCTGAGCAAACGGTTACTTTGGTTGATGAGGCTCAGGAGAGGAATGATGATAATTTAATGTTTGATACAGGGTTTTTGATGAGCAAGAAGTTGAGGTTGAAAAGGTAGTTAGTACTGCCGAGTTTTACTACGCCGTGCTACATCTACAAACTGTTGATGAGTTGACTCTGGCTCAGACCTTAATAGAAATCAAAGCAGCTAAACCCAAGGCTGTTACAACTGCTGCTACAAGAACTAAAAACTGTTGTTACAAGACCAAGGCTACGAGGGGTTGTAGTTCATGAGCCAAAGTGAATTTACAACAACAAATCACAACTCACAACTTCATCAGGCTAAGACAAGGCAATGCAAAGATGATAGAACCTGAGAAGCCTTTGAAAAAGAAAGATCAAATTTTGATTGATGAAGAAATTGCTCAAAAAACATCGCAAGTTCATTAAATCCTGAATTGGAAAGAAGAGAGATGCTTGCAAAAACAAAGGAGTAAGAAGATGCAAAATTGCTGAATGGGATAATTTTCAAGCTATGATAGATGCAGTTACTGAGCTAGCTGCAAGATTACAAGCACAAGAGCAGGAAGACGTGATATGGAAGAAAATTCAAAGTTGTTTGTAGAGCTCATGGGATAAAGGAAAGAAAACATTTTGCAAGAACTAAGCAGAAATAGCCGAGAATAAACCTCCATCCAAGCTCAAAAGAGATATTCAAATGTGTTGTACCTTTCTGAGAACATTGGCTGGATTCACTCCATAAGTCAGTTGAAGACAAAAGGCTTTAATGTAGCTTTTAGAAGGTTTGACCAAAGGACCATGGTTGATTAGTTCATTTGTATCTATGATTCTAAAGTGGTAAAAGAAGTAAAAGAGAAATATGAAAGGCAGTTGTAACAAGAGAAAAAGAGAAAGCAAGTTTCAAAGAATATGTCAAAGTAGAACAGAATGAATTAGAAGCCAAAAGATAGATGATGATCAGAAGAAGCTGAGATGAACGGGGATATGGAGTTTGCATGTTGTTGAATGAGAAGAAATAGATGTTGTGCTTTATTACCATTAACACTAAGCCCAATCATTATTGAATAGAAAATATTTTAAAGGATGGGGAAACATAGGATCTTTTAATCATATATAGCCTGATGGTAGTTCAAGGAGGTACTCATGAATGATTAAGATGCTTCAAAACATTGACAAAGAAGACCTGGAAACACTCTGGAAGTTGGTTAAAGCTAAACAGGGAATACAAGGCCAGAGGAGGCATATGAAAGAGTGTTATGAGGTGATCTGAAAGTGATGTTTGAACCTGATGTAGAAAGTGAAGTATGAAGAAATCTACAAGGATACAAAGTGATAGTTGACCAGTAAATCTGCATATCTTTATGCTGGTAGAGAAAAAGTATCTACTTATTCCTTCAAACAAATCTCTAGAATATGCTCAACTAAGAAGTTTTAACAGTGACCATGTGAATGAGATGTGCTATTCAACTTCTCTTACTCATGACAAATAGTGCAAGAATCGGAAGAAGTTTGATCTGAATGCATCCTCTTAGTGAAGATAAAGCTTTTAATAAAGAAACTTAAAGATTCAGAAGATAAACATCAAGTTTAGGGGAGGATTGTTGGGATCAAAAGACTTCATGATGATCTTGCAGTTAATACTGATAAGGTTAGAGTTACTGCTGCTAAGCAAAACTTAGTGTTGTTAGTGATATTAGTGAAGAATATGCTAAGTAGTTAGTACTGTCTGTTACTACTGCTAGTATATATTACTACTGCTAATGGAGTTAAGATCTGCTCCAAAGATTAGAGAATACTACTAAGTAGTTAATTACTGCTAGTGTAAAAGTTACTACTGTTGTGTAACTTAGTATGTAGTATATGTTATTACTACATGAGTAATGTTACAATGTTAGCCTAAAGTTAGTAATGCTAGTGTAACTTAGTTTGTGATGAAGAATGAAGAAATGTTCTAAGTAGTTATACTGCTTGTACACAGTTCGTGCTGATGGAATAAAATTAATGTTGCTGGTTACAATTGCTAAAAGACTGCATGCTAGAAGAGTTTTACTGTCAAAAGGATAGAGTGAAGATTGTTTTCATGATTACTTTCGGGTTAAGTATGAGATATTTTTGTAAATGATATGTATATCTTATTTAAGTTAGAAGATTTGCAGTATCTTTTGAATTATAGAAGAGTTGTAGTTATCTTGTAAGGGACTCCTTGGTGTATAAAAGGAGATCCTAGGTTATGGTTATTGACACACATTCATACATTTTTTATATATAGATTCAAGGTTGTAAACCTTAGTACTACACAGAGTACTCGTATTATTGATAATAATATTAGAGCTTTTCAGTGATTCAATTGTTCAACTGTTTATTGTTTCTTAATATTTTTTAAAGTATTAAGAGTAGATTCGCATACTCTTTAGTTTTACAAAGTTTCTACCATAGTAGTTTTGGATTTTATTCAAAGTAAACTTAACCTTTACAGCTAAGGAATCGATTCTTAAGTTCCGGGCATAACACATCGTCCCTATTTGTGTTGTCCTCCTTTTCCTGTTTATCACTTGGTGTTGCATGTTCTACATTTCTCCCATAAGATAGGATCCATGGGTAGTATTGATGTTTGCGTATGGTTCGTGTATGTGATGTCTCCAATTAGAAAATGGAGAGCATTCATGATCGTTAATTTTCCACCAGCATTCTTGAAGCTTTACCAACAATTCATAATCGAGTTCGTGGAAGTTTTCGAAAGATCTTTTTAACCATGCGCAAAAATTTATCACACTTTGAGTAGCATCTCCCCATGACTTTTCATAAATGGCTTTCTGCTTCAGGGCTTCTTTAAAACGGTTATCCATCAAATCATCATACCATTCATAGTCTTGAAGTAGGTCATGTAACCAACCCGAAACCATTCCGGTAACTCAGTCAACTATTACAAAATATCCATACTCATTAGAATATGCAGCCGACATTTAGTTTTTCCAGTCTTGAAACGGAAAGGATCGCAATATGATCACATTATTTCATATGGTACTCCATCTATGGACCATGGGTTCACCAATTTCATTATTTTATTGCTCTTATTTCTTCAAAAGTCTTAGTTCTTTCAAATATCGCTGAGGAAAAAATTCATATCAACTTTTGAGAAGATAATTGAACTCTTTGAATTCTGTGCACAACGGTGTTTCGTAGTCGAATAAGTTGGTTTCTATCCTGAAGATTTCAGCGATTTCGTGTTCGTCATTATTATTAGCTTCCTTAAGATCAGAAAATCCCTTATTAGTAACTCTTCTTTATTATCAAACTTTTTCCAAAAATCTCATAAAACTTTCTTGGTGAATGGATCCATCATCATATGGTTAGAAAATTTTGAGGCTAGCCATTTTTCAAACATAGTATTAGTTGGATCCTTCTTCGTTCAGTCCCCATAACATTACAAGTACGAGAAGGCGGGTAATATTTCCCAAAAAATTCTCAGTGAAATCTACCCAAGTAGTTATTGAGCCTTTAAATTCATCAAACCATTTATTTGCGTTTCCAAAATAACGGAGATGGAAAACAGCAAGCACTAAGTCGATCATAATTTGCATTTGGGCAAGTCAATAGGGTCAACAATTTTAAAGAAGTATTCGATATGTTTGACTGCGTCTTTAATTAGTTCACTAAAGGCATTATCGCGCAAATCATCAAGGAATTTTCCATTTAGTTCATAAGCAGCTTTACCATTAACCGTAATACTTGTGATATCTGAATTTTCCATTTAGTTCATAAGCAGCTTTACCAATAAGCAGGTTATCGACCATAACAGTGTATAGAAAACAATAAAAGAAACACACAAACAAAACAAACAAATACACAATCTAACAATAATAATCAAATATACAGAATTGTACACTAATCCTAGGGGTTAAGTTAATCTAAGATTAAAAACCAAAACATTAAATAAAAATAAAGATTAAACAACTTCACTCCCTGGAAACGGTGCAAAAAATTTGATGTGTGTCGTATGTAGGTTATTATTTTTGTTATCATGTTTGACATTTTTATTTTGTCCGACCTTACTAAAACAATACTTTAACGGGCACTGTACCCGATCAGATGTAGCTTCGTTGGTAAGTAGGGTGTCAATCACTAAGAGCGAGAGCGTTAATCTATAGTTATATCAATATTTTGGTTAACTAAACTAAGTTAACTTAAACTATGTTAGTCCTAATCTATGTTAACCTATGCCTAAACCTATGTTAATCTATTCAAACAAATAAAGGGGGTTTTAGTATGAGAGACTAGCAAGGTTTTTATGGTGTCTTAAATCAATTGTACAAACACAATAACACATGCACGAGGATAATTAAAGATAGAAGAGATGGTCTAGCCAAATAAAAAAATGTATTAACATGATTAATCTAATTAACATGCAGGTTTGTTTATTTAAAGCAAGAGTTTTTTTCTTGAGGCGGCATATTATTTCAAGATTTAGACGGGACTTCTTCCTATAATCGAGACACGTAGAATTCTGTCACAATTAAACGCATCGAACATAAAGCATCCTATTTACTGATTATAATCTATCTTAGGAGATTAATAATGGTCGATTCTTATTAAAACCTAGATCATGGAGACTTAGGCATCTTACTAGCTTAACGGCTCTTTATATACTAGTAGTCACTTGTTTGAGTCTTTTACCAAAGGATATCAGTTCTGTTAGTTGTTGATCCTAGGTCACTGAACGTTCCAACTTGTTCACATAAACCAATGGTAAAGATAGGTCAATATTTGTGATCCTATTACTCTATATATATAAATTTTGCGGATATGTGAGAGCACCATCCAGGTCTCTAGGTATCGAGATATTTGCATTCTTAGATCTAGTTGAATGATGGGTCATATACTTAAGCACATAAACAAGTATAAAATGATAAACAAATCATAACAACGATTATTAAGCAATCGATATAAACAACAAAAACTTTTAAATCTTCTATAATCCATGGGCTTATACCCAAAGGGTATTAGCCGTAACCATGTAATTAATACAGAATATCAATTCAAACCAAGGAAACTAACCTAGTTAATCGATGATACCAAAAAATCAATTGATTATAAGAGTACAGGGATTACAAGGTGTTTCCTATGGAATTAGAAGCTTTGCTTGACCTCTTCTGCTCTTCTTGTCTTCTGAAAATCAACTTTTGTGGTTAAAGTATCAAAAATATGATCAAGCACACCTAAAACTCATTTTTAGGTTTTCTATTTATAGTGTCTGGAATTTGGTCAATACGACGTATTGGTGGAAGTCAATACGGCGTATCAAGAGTTTCTTGGAGTAGGGATCACGTTCAATATCTTCCAGAATATTTAATTACTATATCTTGGATACGGTCATTATTAGAAGTTTTCTGGGTACGGCGTATAGGTCTTCGTGATTTCTAGTGAAGTGCAGGCCCAGATACACCGTATCCTCCTTGATGGATACGGCGTATTAGATGTCAGAACAATATTCTTCAAATTTCTTTGTTTAAGCTCCAGAATACGTGCCTTTTAGCTGATCTTCAGAAAGTACTCTATAATTACTGCAATTCTCAAATATAAACGATTAAGTATCAATTCTTGTAATAATTATACAAAATTGGTAATTTACATGGGATAAATGATGCTATAAAAGTGACGTTATTTGATGTCATCATATATCTTTTTAAGACCATCAAAATGAGCATTGCACTAAGATAAATTAGTTTAATCGGTGTGGCAAGGAGAAAAGGCAAATTTTAGGATTAACCCTAAATAGCCCATCCATTTATGCTATGTTATGTGTATATTAACACTTCTTTACATGTATAGTCAATCCCCCTGTGAAACCCTTTTATTACACTTAATATAAGTGTAAGATACCCCTAGTACAACCTGCTGAGCCTTTCCTTTCATTTTGATAAACCAGTTATATGTTTATTTCGTTACACCAATCACCTATCCTACCTAGTAATTTCTTAAAGTCCATAGTCGGGGAGTTGCTAGTTAATTTTGGTTCCACTGGTAAATGTCGCGGGTTATGATAGAGGGGATTTGAAGAAAAGTCACGTTTAGAAGATAGTTGATCTCAAGTGGGGGGATGTTGGATGGGAATCAATTACGTCTAATTTTATAGCATCATTTATCCCATGTAAATAACCCATTTAGTATAATTATTGCAAAGAATTGTTACTTAATCGTTTGTATTTGAGAATTGCAGTAATTATGGAGTACTTGGTGAAGATTAGCAAAAAGGCACACATTCTGGAGCTTAAACGAAGAAATATGAAAATTATTGTTTTGACATCTTATACGTAGTATCCATCAAGGAAGATACGACGTACCTGTGCCTGCACTTCACGAAATAAAAGACACGAAGAATAGAAACAAGATCCAATACGCCGTATCCAGAGAAGATCTATACGCCATATTCAAGTTATGGTAATAAAATATTTTGGAAGATATCAAACGTGGTCCCTACTCCAAAAAACCCCCGATTCGCCGTTTCTTGAACCTCAGTCAATAGCGTATCGGATACCGAAATTCTAGACCCTTATAAATAGAAAACCTAAAAACGGGTTTTCAGTAGGCTAAATCATATTTTCGATACCTAAACCATAAAGTTGATTTTTAGAAAAGCAGAAGAGGTCTTGCAACATAATTAATTCCATAGGAAACTACTTGTAATCTCCTATACTCTTGTAATCGCTCAATTTTTGGTATCATTCGTTAACTCGGTGTGTACTTGGCTAAATTAATAATTGTATTGATTATGACGTCTTGTAGGCTAATACCTTCAGGTTTAGCATATTATGAAGATTTGAATGTTTGGTTTGTTTATCTCGATTGCTTAATTTATCGTTGATTGCTTGTTTATGTTTATCATTTATACTTGTTTACGTGCTTTTGTATGTGACCTATCATTCAACTGGATCTAGTGATACAAACCAAGTAATCTAGATGCCGGGATGGCTCTCCATATAGTGATTTATACATCTAGACCAATAGGATCACAAATAAAAACATATCTTGTGCCCTTTATTATGAGCTTAGTTGGACTAGCAGGTGACCCTTGGGATCAACGAGTACGTTCTTGATTAATTGGTAAAGACTTGGTTAGTGGACTACTAGTGTATGATTTGCCTTTAAGTAGTAAGTGGGTAAATTCTCTATGAGCTAAGGTTGTTACAGATCACCATTGCTTAATCCCTAAGTAGATTCTAATCAGCATATAGGATGCTTATGCGGATACGTTTAATTGTGGCAGTTTTCTTCGTATCTGGCTTAGGAAGGAAGTTACGTCTAAGTATCAAGATGTATGCACCTCTGAGATAAGTTAATTATTGCACTAAATAACAATCTGTTAGTGCAAATATTATGATATTTAATCTATACGATCTCTTTATGTTTTGGTAATGACAAACATGTGACTTGTAATACGTAACGTAAAGTGCGCAAGTTACTCGTAATCACAAATCATCAATGCATACATGCATCAACATCTCTTGACGTCTCAGGTATGCATCAAGACGGACATTGGTTTACACCCGACGTAAATCACATAAGGTATGTACAAACAAGCATTAAACTTGTAGGTGATCAAAGAAATACGTTTTTGTTCTTAAATTTTACATTTTATAAATGTAACAAATTAATTTTTTCAAACTTAATTAGACAAATTATTTTTGAATTATAAAGAAATGTTTTATGTGGTAATTATTTCAAAATTCAAAATCTGGTTCTTTTCCCCCCAAAACATGTTACACTTTTACCAGACAAGTTTGTTAGCACAAAAAGACAAAAATAGGAGCCTCTGTCGGGGCGCCCCCCTTAAATACGGCGGTCCCCTCGGCGGCCCCCTAATATATCTGGGACCGCCATCTCCTGCCAGGTTGTTTTTCAGCTCCTGTAAATATTGGGTCACCTCCAACTATTTTCATAACCCTTTTGCACGATTTTCTTTCAGTTCTTTCTCTCTCTAGATCTCACTAAATCTTTGATAATTCAACTTGGTTAATCTTGTTTAAATGTGATCAAATCTTCTATCCTTTCCTCCTTTCCTCAAGTGCAAGAGAAGAACTTCGGTCATCTTCAAGATCCGAAGTTATGTAGTCTAGTTAGTCCATTTGTAACATTTATGACATATAGATCGAGTCTATGTCTTCTAATCTTTAGTAGTGTGTAGATTAAAATGATGTATATATTTGGATGGGTTGATTGTGGGTTGGTTAGTATTTTAGGCCTTAACATACATTGGTGATGTGGTAGATTAGTTCTAGCTAAGATTTTGGGATCCATCGACACATACTAGATTAGTGGTCGGACATCTTAATGTATGCAACTGCTCGGCTTTAAGTGTTCTAGTGAGACCATGTCAATACTTACAAGGCTTTGTTATGTTGGCCATAAAACCATAACGGGTTTCAGGTTTGTACCCGAAGCTCAGACCTCGACATCAAGCTTAGTGTCGAAAAATAATGTAAGCATTGGTATAAGGTTTTCTCCACCGAAAGGGAGCTTGTTGATTAGTGAAGTAACTCTCGAGTTAGATACTCGAGCTCGAGGAGTGGAGTAGGAGCAAAGAGGAGCTTCTTGACCAAACCACTATAAATCATCGTGTCGGTTTGCATTTTCTTTTACCTTTCTCTTTACTTATGTCTTTACATTTATCGCTTTACTTTTACACTTGCATTGTGCTTATGATTGTGTGAATTGTTGTGTATGTTGTGTTAGTCATGGTTGTGTAGCTCTTTGTAGTAAACATTGTGAGTGTGGATATATTGGTAGGATATGCGCTAGTAATTGTAAATCCATTATCGACACTTCTGATATTGCGTCAAACTTGATTGGTGATTTGATACAAATGATCTAGTCCGAAAACCTCTTCTGGAGGCGGTCCCTTTAAATTGGGCAGCCCCCTGATGTACTAGGCGGCCCCCATATATTTATGGGACCGCCAGAAGAGAGTGATATAATCTTTGATCTTAAATTTTTTAAAGGAAACGTATTCACCCCCCTCTACGGTTTCCACAAATTCGCCTGACAATTTCACAAACAGCCTCAAGTAAATACGTTCTCATAGCATCTAGGAACACACATTTTGCTGCAATGTCACCGTGTTTCTTGAAAATGGCTTCTAGAATAGGTGCATTGATGCTCTTCACGTTATAGCCAGATTCAGGAGATGAAACCTTTATAGGCACCGCCTCTCCCATCTGTACAAAATGGATCAAGATTAGAAGGTCGAGTAATAGTTCAAGTGGGCTGCAATGACATGATTTTTTTCCATTTTCTTTTGACTACTGCAGTAACCAAAATGTATCAAATAACACTACTGATGTTACGGGCTCAAACTTAGAAAGTATTAAATACTAATCTCTCCCATATTGTTTTACTAGGACAAACATAGCCAGATGAGGCCCATTTGGACTCCTCGTTCACCCGAGAAAACGACTCCTCGTTCACCCGAAAAAACTTACAAGACAAACAAAACAAAGCCTAATTGACCTAGTTTTGTCCATTTGAAGTTTCAATTTTAAAAGAGAGAAAGATACATACATGAGAATCCGGTACAGTAGAGACATCTTTAAACAACATCCATGGTTTCCACTTGAGGTCTACGACTTTTTCAAAGCCATCATCAAACAATACCTAAAATGATATATCGAAAAAAATTACTTAAGAGTACAAAGTATATATAACACCTTGGAGCAAATGTTTGTCAACTTCACACCTTGTGCATCTTTGATATGCAGTCAAAGGATTTCACAACTCATGGTCGATAACTGCAGCAAAAGATGGTCAACATCTTGATAAACCATAAACATTTATGAATCTCACTCAAGGGCCATGATACCTACATTTCATCTTTGGCCCACCAAACTTTAATACTCCTGCCCCCCAAAATTTCACCCTGTTCAGCAGATTGAGCCTGTATTAGTATAGATTTGTATAATCCATAATATGATTATCAGAGGACAAGAAAAAGAGGTGGAATTTTGGAACCACCTATAGGTGTATGTGTTGATTTGAATTATAGTTACAACCATAACGGGTCAAATTCTAAAAGCTGGTTAAGAGGGTGTTTGGATTGCTTATTCAAGTACTTTTCTGCTTGCTTATGGTATTACCTGTAACACCCCCATTTTGATAATATAGCAGCGGAAGCTAATCTGGGGTATTACTTCATGAATCACAGGCACAATCATAGAAAACGACTCAAAAGAGACGTTTTTAAAAGATACGTTATCATTCATTTAAAATTAGAGTTTTACAAAGGCAGGTCCCAAAATCTAGAAACATAAAATGTGAATGATAACAAGTTTTAGCCATCTTCAAGTCCATGCCATAAGTTGCTCAATTACCTGAGATAAACATGCATAAAAAGGGTCAACACAAAGGTTGAGTGAAATTCATAGGTTTGAAATGTAATAGTTGAATACAGGTTATCATAATGGAAATATTTGCATTGCAGGGACAATTATTATGGAAAATAGTATGGAAAACAGTATTATCATGGAGAACAGTTGAATGCAAGTTTAATGGTAAGTGGGTTACGTTGTTATACACCCGTTATTGGTAATAATTGTAACGAATACAACATATGATTCTAAATGATTGATACTTCACCAACTTCGTCGATTTCTTTTATTTTTAGCGAGGTCCTGTGTAAAATATAGGAAAAACATGAAAAATCCTATCTCGGGTACCTACGGTTAATTTAAATAAGCTAAACAAATTGTACAGGAAACCAATACGCCGTATCCATAAACTGGAATACTTCGTATTAAGAAACCTATAAAAAGTACCTAAATACGGGTCAGTTTATTGAATACGACGTATCATGTGGATGAATACGCCGAATTGACATAATTGAGAATAATGTTTAGAAGTGCATAAAAATAAAGGACTGATAACGTCCAGACATTCAATACGCCGTATGGTATGGAGCGGATACGCCGTATTGATGTCTGGGAAGACAGACTCGATAAAAATCAATAACAATCCGGGTTCTCTCTCAGGAAGTACTTTTGTTTACAACGAAGTCTTTAAGTTAGACTTTTCTTTAGCTTTTTTTCATTTCATCTCATGCACGCTTATGTGCCCGCGTGTGAGCCATTCTTCCATCTTCGCATCTCGGACATATTCGGGTCTTAAGTTCAAGACCCCCTTGTAGAAACTCTTAAGCTTTTGGTACGAGTGTGAGATTCCATTCATCTTATCTTTTTCACTCACCTTTAGTAATGGCGGGGTCTTGTTGCATTGTTTATTATTGTGGTGTTTAAACCTCGGATGTGATCGCACCATTTGGTAAGTAACATCTTCATTACCATTGTAAATGGTAATCATCCCTTCAAACAGTTTTGCATTAATCCCAACTTCTTTTTAAAACGGTTAGCCAAAAATAACATCGCCCATTACATCATCACGATAAGCATCTATATCTTCTAAAACTACAAAATCTGTTAAGATAGAAAAAGTTTCAACAAAGATAGGTATGTTCATTAAGGCTCTAACTACATTATTTCCCTTGTATTCCAATTTATCCTTCATTATAGAATTATGAAACTTTTTGGACATTACATTTACATACAAGATAGGAAAAAAATTAGCGTGTAAAAATTCAAAACCTATCATGCAAGAGAACTTCAAGTTGTAGGCACAATCAATATGGATCTTCTTATCGTGGTCGCAATCACTAGGATATCTAAAATTTTGCTAACCATTCTATCATCATTCCTAGCTTTAAATTCCTCAATTACCTCACCTTCCTCAATGGTGGGGATTAAATTATCAACTTGATCTCTCCTAAGCTCTAATGGCAGATTAAGATCGTTTAGTTCTATGTAATCCTCAAAGAAAGGGTCTAATAATCTATTCAACACCAAAGTCTCTCCCATTAGCCTAGCTTCTAAATCAAGTTCCATTCTTTCTCTCAAACCTAACATGTAGACCCTCTTAATTAAACTACTAGCAGGTTTAACACTTTTGAAAATTATTTTCTCTTCCCCAACTCTCAAAGTAATCTTTCTTTTGAAAACATTAATCTTAGCACGGGCGGTAGACAAAAATGGTCTTCCGAGGAGCAAGGGCACTTTGATATCCTCAGGCATATCAAGAATTATAAAATCTACGGGGAAAACAAATTTACCGATACCTACTAGCACGTTTTCAGCAATTCCTTTTAGATATTTCACTGTCATGTCTTCTAATTCAACTGTCAACTTAGTGTGAGCTAATTCGCCTAATCCTAAGTTAAGGTAGGTCGAGAGAGGCATAACACTAACGCTAGCTCCTAAGTCAACAAGGGCATTATCAAAGCAAACACTATTAATAAAGCAAGGTAAAGTGAAACTCCCTAGGTCTTTCTCCTTTCTGGGTATGGAATAATTAATATGTGAAGCTTCAGAGTAAGCTTCCGAGAATTATAGTCTATATGATCCCTTCTTTTCTTTACAGTAGTAACCATTCAAACGACTTGGAAACGAAATCATCGTTTGTCTTGTCTCGTACATTAGTGTACGGTTCTGTCCATTGGATATGACATATTGGTTAGATCCAATACGGCGTATCGTTTATGAATCAGCTTCAATAGTAGTCGAGATCGATTTTACTTGATCTATCGGGTTCATTTCAGTCAAGCTAGGTAGACTTACAAATCCTCTTTCCTATAGTACCTTGCTTATTTGCCCGATTTGAATCTCTAATGTTTTAATTGATGCTCCTTGGTTCCTTATAGCAGCATCTGTTAAAGCTCGAATCTCTTTGATCAAGTTGGAGTTTTCCTCGTGTCTTTTTGCCGATTCTCCCATAAATTTGCTCAAGGTATCTTCCATTGATTACCTTCGTTCTTGGTACGAAAGATTTGCGTTGTTCCTTTGATAAAATCCCGGAGTTGTTGCTCTATATCCCCCACCTTGAAAAGGTCCACCAAATTGCGTGTAGTAAGCTTCTTCTAGGGTTTTCCCTTCTTCTTTTAGTGGGCAATCTTTGGTGTAATGGGGTCTTTTGCATTGTTCACATTCTACCTGAACAGCATAAACTTTTTCATTCACCTTCTTGATCTCTTTTTCTATATTGTTCAGTTGTGCTTGTATTGCTGCTAAACCATCAAAAGTTTCAGTACTTCTGGTTCTAGATGTTCCATTGTGCCATTTTTGAGAGTATGCAGCCATTTCTTGGATGGCTGTTTTTACGTCAGCAACAGTCTTAGATAGTATCGCACCTCTTGAATCTAGAATCTGTCGAGTAGGAATATCCAACCCATTATAGAACAAAATTACCTCCTGCATCTCGGTTAAGTAGTGTTGAGGGCACTTCATCAAGAGTTCTTTAAAGCGCTCACATGCTTGATAAAGGGTTTCATCTAGTTCTTGCTGAAAGTTGTTAATTTCCTTTATTTTCTTCGTAGTTAGACCAGGTGGGCAATATTCATTCAAAAACTTAGTTTTAAGATCTTCCCAAGTTTTGATCAAACCAGTTGGTTCATTTCTTAGCCAAAGACTTGCGGCTCCAGTTAAGGATATAGGGAAGACTCAGAGCATTA
>BQNB010106303.1:0-23417 GCA_026074375.1 Tanacetum coccineum | reverse complement strand
TATGACAATTCTATGAATGACTCGTTTTTGGTACTTGTGTAGATGATTGAGATTATGATGATTGTGATTTCTGGATTACAAACTCTATGCCCTATGACCTCCTTTTATACACCAAGGAGTCCTAGTCGATTTACAATATATTCCTAAAACTTATAATATTCACTATGATCTATTTTATAAATAACTCATACTTATCACATAAGTAATCTTGATTTCCAATCAGTCTTTATCCTTTCTTCTGTCTTTATCCATTCTCTTTTGACAGTAGAAACTCTTTCAGCAGTCTTAATTTTTAAGCAGTTGTAACTTTTGTACCAGTAGCATTAACTTATCACCGGCACTAGTAACTTATACACCAGCAGCATTAACTGTGTACAAGCAGTAGTAACTACTTAGAATATTTTCTTTAATCTTCACCAGCAGTACTAACTTTACTCTAGCAGTACTAACATGTACTTGCAGTAGTAATTAGCAGTACTAATATACACTAGCAGCACTAACTACTTAGCATATTTTTCATTAAAGTTAATGAACAACACTAACTTTAGCTTAGTAGCAGTAACACAAACCTCAGCAGCAGTAACTTTAAGATCATCAAGAAGTCTTTTAATCCCAACAGTATATATAATAGATATACCGAGAAGATACGAACGACAAATAAGCATTAGCAAGATTAGATAACGGAACAAGCATCTCAGGGAAACTTGCAGTACAACTAAGGCAGCATGGCAAACACTAGGCAACCAATGATAATCTAGATCTCAACGCTCGCAAGCAATTTCATGTAACAGCACAAGGTGAAGGTACGTACTCTGCAGTATATACGTTCAAGGTCAAATCATTTTAAGGCAGTCTTAGTATCCTATACTTCCCCCTTTAACATAACTTAGGGAGGTTAACCCCATCATTTTGTGGTCCTTCGTGAATTAGGCCTAGTTGATCAGGCTATGCATAATTTAAGAACTACTCCGAAATGGTCAGGCTAATCAACTTCTGTCATGTTAAAGGTTTTTTTTATGAAAACTTAAGTTTGGTTATAATTGCGTTTTTATTTTAGAAAAACGGGCATTCTCTATAACCTTGGCTCTTGATACCAATCTGTCCCACCCTACTAAAGCAGAAACACGGGATGTGACGATATGATTTCATCGCACAAGAAACAAGATCACACCATACAAGGTTTACAACATTTAGTTTTACAAAAGAATCCAAGTTTACAATTTTTGATAAGTGAAATCGATAGTCTAAGGGTTACACCCTAAATGTCCACGTCTTGATCCCCATTACTCCCAATTTACCTTGGTTCAGAACACAACTGAAAATGATACGTGAAAAGGTCAACATAAAGTTGGTGAGCTCGTAGGTTTGTAACAACCTAGTTGATGTGCCATAGTTTCAAAAGGTGGACAAATGTGTAATATGACAGTGAATACATGCAATAGATAAGATACCAACGTAGCAACACATGCTATGAATGGTCCATAGATACACCACTAATATAGATACCAACACTCCTAAAGATCCAAGCTTCTAAGTTAACACACACCTAAAGCCTATCAGCTAGAGTTATACATAGGGCAGAAGATCACAAGTTTGCAAGTTCAGAAGATCACCAGATACCTCACAATTCTACATATGATCCACATACATGTTCTACCAATCTTATGTCATTCACATAGCAGTCATAGGTACATAACATTGTCCAAAAAGATAAAAGTTTCACACCAAAGGAAAACAAGTTCAAAAACAGATTTGAGTATCATTTTCCCCCAATGAAAAAGAGTCAAAAATGGGGCTACGAGAACTCACCTTAAAAGGTGATAGTAACTGAACAAGATAACCTCTACACAAAGCACAACGGTACCTGGCCACGACCTATTTAATAAGTTCGCCTCAGTATTATGTTGCACAAAATTATTTTATTGTACAAACTTTTGCATTGCAATTTACAAAAAGTTCTCATTTCTTTTTATCAAAGTTTTGTATCATGGTTGTGTGGTAACTAGGTAAGATGATTCGATGCACTTAGGCTAAGTGCAATATTAACACATAATGATCGAGAACAGAGTCAACGAGCTAGAATCAGGTAGAAGTTCAAAAAGATCCGAGGAGAATCCGACTAGAAATGATTAAGAATCTAAAGATCGGAAAATAAAAGGTTAAATAGTTCCACAATGATAAAGTAATAAGGGTACTTTATAATAAAATAATAATATTTTATTAATTCGTCTTCTTATCGGGCTAAAAGGGTAAGTATGAAACCTTGCGTATTTAGTATGTTTAAGTTCAATTGTTTCAACCTTGACACTTAACGATTAATAAAAATCTAATTTTGTCCTTTTGTCAGATCAACAAGAAAATAGGCTTTTTCCAAGATATTTTCTAAGTGTGACATGTTGAATAAAATTTCGACATGACCCGTTCGTTTGTAAAAGTTTCCCTAAGGCTCCAAACCTTAATTTTAATCACTTTTTACTTTCAACAATTTTTCAACAAACACCAAGTTTATATTTCACACGACGATCAGTTAAAACAACATTTTTGTTGGGATTAAAAGCCTTCTTGAAGTTACTGCTGCTAAGGTTTGTGTTACTGCTGTTGAGCTAAAGTTAATGCTGTTCATTAACTTTAATGAAAAATATGCTAAGTAGTTAGTACTGCTAGTATAACTTAGTACTGTTAGTGTATATTAGTACTGCTAGTTACTACTGCTAGTATATGTTAGTACTGCTAGAGTAAAGTTAGTACTGGTGATGAAGATTGAAGAAAATATTCTAAGTAGTTACTACTTCTTGTACACAGTTAATGCTTCTGGTGTATAAGTTACTACTGCTTGTTCAGAGTTAATGTTGCTGGTATAAAATTTACAACTGTTGAAAGATTAAGACTGCTGAAAGAGTTTCTACTGTCAAAAGAGAATGGATAAAGACAGAAGAAAGGATAAAGATTGATTGGAGATCAAGATTACTTATGTGATAAGTATGAGTTATTTATATAATAGATCATAGTCAATATTCTAAGTTTTAGGAATATATTGTAATCCTATTAGGACTCCTTGGTGTATAAAAGGAGGTCCTAGGGTACAGAGTTCTATGTACCAAAAATGAGTCATTCATAGAATTGTTATAGCTTCAAGGTTTTGTAACCCAAATACTAGTTAGAGTATTCGTATTAATATATTGAAGCTTTGTTTGTTAATCTGTGTGTTCATTAGAATTACAGTTCTATTGCATATTCTTCTTATTGATCAAAGATTAGATTCCGCATAATTTTTGATATATTTTACAAAGTTTCTATCATAGTTGTGTAGGATTTATCTTGCATAACTAAACCTTACACAAGCTAGGGAATTCAAGATCCATTCAAGTAGGATCAACAAGTGCTATTAGAGCTTGTTGCTTTAAGAAACTTTGCTAAGAAGACATGGATCAAGACTCAACACATATGGTGGCTGCATCAAAAGTGCATATGCTCAAACAAGGAGAGTATGAGCTTTGGAGGATGAGGATGGAATAGTACATCCAAATGATTGATTATTCTCTATGGGAAGTCATAGAGAATGGTAATGCACCTCTAATAATAAAAGTTGTTGAAGGTGTTGAGACTACAATTGCTCCTGCAACTGCTAAAGAAAAGGCACAAAGGAGGTCAGAGTTAAATGCAAGAAGCACCTTATTGATGGGCATCCCTAATGAACATCAATTGATGTTTAACTCCATTAAAGATGCCAAGTCATTGCTGCAGGCTATTGAGAAGAGGTTTGGAGGGAATGCTGCTACTAAAAAGACTCAAAGGAATCTTCTAAAGCAGCAGTATGCAAATTTTACTGCATCTAGCTCAGAGGTGTTAGATCAAACCTTTGATAGGCTCCAAAAGATTATCAGTCACTTGGATATTCATAGTGAAAGTATCTCACAAGAAGATGTGAATCAGAAGTTCTGAAGAAGTCTGTCACCAGAATGGAACACACATATCATTGTGTGGAGGAACAAGCCTGAGATAGATACATTAAGCTTGGATGATCTTTACAACAACCTGAAGATCTATGAACCAGAAGTCAAAGGGACATCAAGCTCAAGCACAAACACACAAAACGTAACCTTTGTGTCCTTAAACAGCACCAGCAGTACAAATGAAGTAGTTAATACTGCTCTTGGTGTTACAACTGCTAGCACTCAAGCTACTGCTGTTAACTCAACAATAATTGACAACTTGAGTGATGCTGTCATTTATGCTTTCTTTGCAAGTCAACCAAGTAGTCCATAACTTGATAATGAGGACTTGCAACAAATTCATCCTGATGATTTATAAGAGATGGATTTAAGATGGCAGATGGCTATGCTAACAATGATGGCAAGGAGATTCTTGAAGAACACTAGAAGAAAGTTTTATGTGAATAGTACTGATACCATTAGGTTTGATAAGTCCAAGTTAGAGTGTTACAACTGCCACAAATGTGGACACTTTGCAAGAGAGTGCAGGGCTCCTAGGAACCAAGAAAACAAGAATAGGGAGAACACAAGAAGGGTTGTGCCAGTTATGAAAACTACTTCTAATGCTTTGATATCTTGTGATGGTGCTGGTTATGATTGGAGTGATCAAGCAGAAGACGATCCAACTAACTTTGCACTCATGGCTTACACTTCTACAAGTTCTAACTCTGAGGTATCTACTGATTCAAACTGTTCATCATCTTGTTTGGAAAATGTTAAAATTCTTAAAGAACAAAATGAAAAACTATTAAAAGACTTAAGGACATCTACGTTAAATGCTATTACTTATAAAACAGGTTTAGAGTCTGTAGAAGCAAGACTTCTAGTTTATAAGAAAAATGAGTCATTTTAGAGAATAATGTTTAATTCATAAAATAGACCTCTAGTTTTAAGACCTTGATATCTTCCTCATAAACCGTATACGCCATATAGACGATCTGACAATAATGTTTAAATGCAGAAAATAAAAGGACTGGATAACGTCCAAATAATCAATACGCCGTATCCATTGGGGTAGGATACGCCGTATCGGCAGTCTGGGAAGACAAACTCGACAAAAATTTGAAAATTACATTACGGGTTGTCTCCCAGCAAGCACTTTTGTTTACAGAAAAGTCTTTAAGTTAGACTTGCCCAAGTTTTATTCCATCCTTATAAAACAACTTAGGGTTGAATGGGATGCTAAATGGCATATATAAATTTTTAATAAGATTTAATGGCATCCCTTTGAGAAAATTACAAGTCACGATATTAATACATAATTCCATGATAAAAGTATTAGCAGTGAAAAATTTGCTAATTGTATCATGACTTGTTTCCAAAATATTATTTGACCCTTGCGTATCGATACTTATTACATCAGGTAATGGTTCAACAAATATATCCCCCGAAGATTGTTTGATATCGATTTCATCATTATCATTGTTAGAATATGATTTTAAGTCATTGACAGAAACTACTTTATAAGAAAATGAGTTTTTATCGTATGTAAAAGTGTAATCTTCATCATCCGATTCGTCAAACGATATTACGAAATCAAAATCAACCTTTTTAACATGATGAGCACTTACCGTAGGCTCGGATGAGACTCCCGGTTCAGATGTTAGAGCATCTTTATAGACAATGGCTGGGAAATCTGTTTCAAAATCTTTAAAGTAGTCGATATCTTCAAAATACCTGACCTTACCATATGTAGCAGTTTCCCAGTTGTTGATCCTAATGAACAGATCTTAAACTCTTTAGCTTGATGTAAGGTTTAGTATCCTTGGGTAAATCCAAAAGTACTAAGATTGAAACTTTGAGTGTATGATATAAACTATGCGGAATCTAGTTTATACCACTAAAAAGAATAACAGTAATGAATATTTAACACACAGAAATAAAACCAAAACAATAAGCTTCAATATATTAACTCGAACACTCTTTGACAGTGTTAGGGTTTACAACTATGAAGCTATGAATAACTATGAAAGACTGACTATGATGTGATAATAATTCTAACTATGCTGTTGGGTTCCTTTTATACACTAAGGAAACCCTAATGGGCTTACAAAACGCGTATACTGATAATGCATATCTATTCCTAATTTAACTCATGCATATCATAATAGCAGTACTAACTATATAAGACTAGCAGCACTAACTATTAACTAACAGTATTAACTATATTGGTAGTACTAAAAATGCACTGACAATACTAACTAATATAACTAACAGTACTAACAACTTAGATTGTTTTCACGATTCTTCATCAGCAGCACTAACCATCACCAGCAGTATCAAGTTGAACCAGCAACACTAAGTTGTAGAAGTCCATAATTCCTAACAATCCTCCCCTAAACTTGATATTCACTTCGTTAATCATCAAGTTTCTTCATTATCAACATCTTGAACACTAGGAGGATGTATCCAAACACTTCTTCATTCTTCTACCTATGACTTGATAAACTTGAGAAGCTCAAATGCCATTGTACTCTCAGCTTCAGCTTCTAGCTTCCAGTTCAACATTTTCTTCAACATTTCCTTGATGAGAGGATATCTTTTCTCTACTAACATGTTGAAGCAGGTCAAAGTACCATCCATCAGCAATGAGTGAACTCCACAATTTTCATACAGTTTCCAGCTAATCAGAGTCCAATCCTGTTGATTACTCCAAATTTCATCTTCAGCATTTGGTTCAAACATTACCTTGAGATCTCCCCAAAGCAACAAATTATAACCTTCTGGAGTATTGTCTTCAAACCTTTTCATCACCAATCTGTGCAAATCCATTAAGTCTTGTCTATCAAATTTCCTCAGCATACTAGAGAATGTTTTGTGATAACTAGTATTCCCATCTGCTCTAATTATCTTATAAACATGAATATCCTCCATATCAACACTTCCTAAGTTCTGAGATTCCCAATCAACTATAGGATACTTAACAGACAAAAGCTCTGGATCCACAGTCTCATCTTTATTTAGAACAACTGCTAACCATTATAATTGGAGTAGAAAATCTAATAGATCAAAGGGTTAAGGTAATTAGGTGTGACAATGGAACTGAGTTCAAGAATAAGGAGATTAATTAGTTTTGTAAGAGAAAAGGTATTAAGAGAGAATTTAGTGTAGCTAAAACTCCTCAATAAAATGGAGTAGCTGAGAGGAAAAATAGAACACTAATTGAGGCTGCTAGGACAATGCTAGCTGATTCTAAAGTAACTACTACTTTTTGGGCTGAAGCAGTTAATACTGCTTGCTATGTGAAAAATAGGATATTTGTAACTAAGCCTCATAACAAGACCCCTAATGAACTTTCTCTTGGTAGAAAACCAGCTTTAGGCTTTATGAGACCATTTAGGTGTTTTGTTACAATTCTTAATACCATAGATCACTTAGGCAAGTTTGATGGTAAGGTTGATGAAGGATTCTTTGTTGGGTACTTAATCAATAGTAAAGCATTTAGAATATTCAACAATAGAACTAGGATAGTTGAAGATAACCTGCATGTCCAGTTTAGTGAGAATACACCTAATATTGCAGGAAGTGGACCAAATTGGCTTTTTGATATTGATGCACTGACAAAGTCAATGAATTATAAGCCAACTATTACAGGAAATCAGTCTAATGGTAATGCAGGTACAAAAGCATGTGATGATGGAGGAAAAGCTAGAATGGAGATAGTACCTGGCAAAGATTACATTCTATTACCATTATAGAATGCTGATCCACCATTCTCTCAAAGTTCAAAGAGTTCTCCTAATGTTGGATTTAAACCTTCAGGAGATGATGAAAAGAAAGTTACTGAAGAACCAGGAAAAAAAGGTGGTGATTCAAGTAAAGATAGTGAAAGTAATGATCAAGAGGTGGAGGATAATGTTAACAGCACTAACACTGTTAATGCTTCTAGCATAAATGAAGTTAATGTTATTGGTGTAAAAACAAGCATTGAACTTCCAGATGATCCAAATATGCTTGAATTGGAAGATATTGTTTATTTAGATGATGATGAAGATGTTGGTGCAGAGGCTGACATGAACAATTTGGATGCATTTATGCCTGTCAGTCATATTCCAACTACAAGAATACATAAAGATCATCCAGTTGAACAAATTATTAAAGACTTGAATTCAACACCTCAAACAAGAAGAATGACAAAGAATTTGGAAGAACATGGTTTGTTTAGTTTTGTTCAGCAAAGAACAAACCATAAAGACTTTCAAAATTGATTGTTTGCTTGCTTTTTATCAAAAGAAGAACCCAAAAAGGTAATTCATGCATTGAAGGATCCAAGCCGGATAGAGACTATGCAAGAAGAGCTTCTACAATTCAAGTTACAAGAAGTTTGGACTTTATTGGAGTTACCAAATGGAAAAGGGTTATTGGGACTAAATGGGTTTTCAAGAATAAAAAGGATGATAGAGGAATTGTGATTAAAAATAAAGCAAGATTGGTTGAACAAGGGTACACACAAGAAGAAAGGATTGACTAAGATGAAGTCTTTGCCCCTGTTGCTAGAATTGAAGCAATTAGGCTATTCTTAGCCTATGCCTCATTTAAAGACTTTGTGGTGTTCCATATGGATGTCAAGAGTGCTTTTCTTTATGGTAAGATTTGAAAAGGAATCTAATGTTTATCAACCGACCAGGATTGAAATCCAGACTCCCTGACATATACAAAGTAGAAAAGGCACTTTATGGACTGCATCAAGCTCCCAGAGCTTGGTATGAAACCTTGTCAACTTATTTATTGACAATAGGTTTCAGAGAGATGAAAAGATAGACCAAGACTTTTGTTTTATCAAAGAGAGGCAAATTGATATTCTGTTAGTTCAAGTATATGTAGATGATAAAGCAATTTTTGGCTCTAACAAAGAAATCATTATGCCGAGTTTGAAAAGAATGATGATAAGCGAAAGTTTTCAGATGATTCTAATGGGTGGAACTCACACATTCTTCTAGGAGCTAGCAAGTAAAGCAGAGGAAATGATGGGATTTTTTTATCCATCAAGACCAAGGATGTGACCTAAGTATTTTGAAGAAATTAGTTTTACTGATTCAAGACAGCAAGCACCAGCCTATGGAAAACTCAAAAGCTTTACTCAAGGATGAAGATGGTAAAGAAGTGAAGGTTCAAATTATAGAACAATGAATGGTTCAATTGATGTATCTTACTTCTTCAAGAACCTGATATTATGTTTTAGTAGTGTTGTACATTGCAAGATACCAAGAAAACCCAAAGGTTTCACATCCTTCATGCGTAAAAAGTGCATCTTTAGGTTACTTCACAATGCTCAACCTAAATTAGGCATTTGGTATCCAAAAGATTCACCTTTTGATTTGGTAGCATATACTGATAGTGATTATGCTGGAGCAAGCTTGGATAGGAAGTCTACAATAGGAGGTTGTCAATTTCTTGGAAGTAGATTAATATCATGGCAATGCAAGAAACAGACCGTGGTTGCAAATTCAACAACATAACCTGAATATGTGACTGCTTCAAGTTGCTGTAGACAAGTGCTTTGGATTCAGAATCAATTACTTGATTATGGGTAAAATTTCTTTTCTTGTCATACCAAAATCTTTATTGAACAACATTAACTATTTGCATAATTAAAAATCCTGTTTTTCATTCAAAAACGAAGCATATAGAGATTAGACATCACTTTATTAGGGATTGCAATGAAAAGAAGTTGATTCAAATGGTTAAAATCCATACTGACAAAAATGTTGCAGATTTACTTACAAAAGCTTTTGATGTAAGTAGATTTCAATATTTGATTGCTAGTATTGGAATGCTAAATCCTTAAAATCTTTTATCTCTTTACGTTTTTGTAGAGTTTTGTATGAATTATACTGTTGTTTTTCATGTCATTAAAAGTTTCTGATGTTAAGTATAATTAGTATTGCTAGTTATACTTAATACTGCTAAGTTAATGCTGTTAGTTATACTTAATACTGCTGGTATAATTAACATTGTGAAAATTGTGAGTAAAAGAATTGAGAGTGTTGGTGGGAATAAAAACAGAAAGAGAGATGTGTAAAAACAGAAAGAAAGATGTGTAAAAACATAAAGAAAGATGTGTAAAAACAGGAAAGAGGTAGATTTGGTGGAGTAAAGAATAAGGAAGTGTGTGATTTGAAAAACAGAAAGAGAGTTATTTAAAAACAGAAAGAGAGAATTGTGAGTAAAAAGAATTGAGAGAAATAAAAAACAGACAGAGAGTTTATGTGAAGTAAAATGTTAATTTGATGATGGAAAAGCTGATTAGAATGGAATTGAAGTTAATGCTGGTGATTCAAAGTTAATGCTGCTAGGCATAAACTTACTGCTGCTGGGGAAAGTTAATGCTGCTAGGCATAAACTTACTAGGCTCCAAGTTGAAATTAATGCTCTAAGGGCATGAGCTTACAACTACTGGTGAAATGTTAATTGCTTATTTGATGGTTAGTTTCATAAATACTTCGAATTAAGGGTTTTTCAATCACTCATTTAAACAAATTTCACAATCATATACTCTCTAATCATAAACCCTAACTCAATTTCATCATTCATCATCAAAACCCAATACAATGACGACCCTATAGTTTGCTGATACTCATAATTTAGTTGCGTTTTTAGCTAAACCCGCTGAAAGTGAAGGGTTTGAGTAGATAGTGGATTTTATTATGCACACACTATCAAGTATGCACTAACAGTTAACCCTACAGTCTATACTTCGTGCATTGAACAATTATAGGGCTTACAGTCCAAGAAGATGAAACCTGTCAATGGGGAAGTATAGTAACAGTCCTATGGGGTGGAAGAAGATAAGTGTTACTGAGAAGGGCATCTTCTGTTAGACGCGACCTTGCCAACTGATGATTGAGAATGGTACGGATTGCCTTGCCAAAGGCTACCATTTTTTTAAGAACCTTTACAAGGATGGGGAAATGAAAAAACTATCAACAGAAGCTTACATTCTATAAGGCATTCTTTTCTCCTCAACAAAAATTCCTTATTCATACCATTTTGCAATGCCTAAGTGATAAGACTACTGCATGGAATGAATTAAGCACATATGGCTTCTGCAATCAACTGACCTAGAGCACAAAACCAAAGTTCAACCTTTTTACAAAAGTAAACATATTTGAAAGTATGGATAAGAAACTTGGAAATTCTGGTAAATTCTTAATGTATCCAAGGTTTGTACAAGTCCTTTTTGGATAAACAATGGAGGGGAAGGGATGTAAGTGTCACAAGAGGATTTATGTTACACCCCTCTCACACTAAGAAGATCTTTTAAGAAATATGAAAGATGGTATGAGGAAAAGGTTTTTTTGGAAGAAACACCTTTGTTTCCAACAATGGTGTTGTCAAAAAAATCAACTGATATGGTAAAGGTTTCAGCATTACACTACTGTTCCACTTCACTACACGCCACTATAATTCAGACCATAAATATCTCAACCCCAAAAGAACAAAGATCAAGAGAGGATACCAAAAGAGAAAAGGACACATGAGGTACCTTAGTCCTATTGGTCCTACAGATAATGTTGGCAGATAAGGTCTATATCTAATGGGAGACGGGATGAATAGTTTGGGAAAAAAGGGTGCCACTACCTAAGCTACCAGCTTAGAGGAATGCAGAGTAATACAGGGATAACTATTATAAGACTCCAATATCCAAGGCAGACCACCTAATAGAAACCAATTTACCCAGGAATTCTAGTTCAGGGTGGTTGATTCCCAGATCGCCAAGAACAATAGGGGATACAATTGCTCAAAACTTAGGTCTGAGAATGTATCTAAATTTTCTAATGATCTACTGCTTGCAAGAGGTAACACACTTCGAAGTGGTGAGGATAGATTGAAACTTTAAGAATTAATGGAATTATGTACCAACTTGCAAAATAGAGTTATTGACCTGGAGAACACAAAGACTGCTCAAGCTCAAGAGATTATAAGTTTAAAACTGAGAGTCAAGAAATTAGAGAAGAAAGGAGGATTAAAAACTCACAAGCTCAAAAGATTATACAAGGTTGGTAGATCTGCAAGAATAGTTTCCTCTAATGAAGCTAGTTTGGGTGATCAGGGGGATGCAATACCAAACAGGGAGGAAAATTGGATGGACATTGATTAAAGAAAAAGAGATTATACATTTGGTTATTGAAACTCAGGGGAGGTAAGGTGAATTATATATAATGTTATTGATGGTAGAGTGATGATCATTAGCAGCCGAGAAAAGTATTTGTTACAGAACAAGGAGTGTCTGATAAAGAATGTAAACTTACCCTTACGTGTTGATGAAGTCACTTTGGCCAAGCACTTTGCAAGGCTACTTCAGCTTTGAAAAATGCAAAAGTTTAAGAAAAAGAAAATGTTATAGAAGAGCCAAGTGAATCAATAACAACAACACCAACACTTACAACAACAACTGCTGCTACAACAATTACAACTGCTAGCACAAGACCCAAGGCTAAAGGGCTTGTTATTCATGAACAAAAGCAAGCACCTACACTAATAGTTTCTTCACAACAACTATTACAGGCAAAGATTCAGGACAAGGGTAAAGCAAAAATGATTAAACCTGAACCTGTGAAGAAATTGTTAAAGAAAGATCAACTCAAGATTGATGAGGAAGTAGCTCAAAGGTTACAAGCTGAATTTGATGAACAAAAAGGTATTAAAAGAGAGAAAGCTTGAAGCCAACTTTTCCTTGAATGCAACAGGAGATGAATATACAAGACAAAAGTTATGCATGCAGATCAGTTAATAGCTGAAAGATTGCAAGCAATAGACCAAGAAGAGTTGACCATTGAAGAAGGAATATATTGTGTTCACAGAACAACTCTTAGAGAAAAGAAGGAAGCACACTTTCACTATTAGCAGCAAAAAAAGAGCAGAAAGGAAAAGGAACAGAACCACCAATTTAAGCCATCAACAAAGGAGTATCATGTGTACTTATCTGAAAAACATGGAAGGATGGAAGCCCAAAGACTTGAAGAATAAATCTTTTGATTTTATTCAGAAGTTATTTGACAAAAGCTATGAAAAAGGGTAAACACATTTGTAGATATGGATACAGAGTTGGTGAAAGAAAGTTCAAAGTAAAGCTGATACAAGACAAAGCACAAAGAGCAGTTCAAAATGAGCAAGAGATAGCAAGAACAAGAAAGGGATTAAAGAAGCAAGAAGGTTATTGAGGCTAAAGACACAACATAGCATAAAAGTCTGATAGAATTCATATTCCTGATGAAGAGGAAGTAGCAGTTTATGCTATTCCTTTGGCTACTAAGCCTCCAACTATTGTTGACTGGGAGATCCACAAAGAAGGAAAGAAAATATATTACCAGATAATCAGGGCTGATGGAAGTTCAAAAGATGGGTACGTATGGTGTATCAGTCATATTTCTTAAAAGTTTGGATAGAAAAGACTTGGAAACTTACTTTGTAAACAAGTTGGTAAAAGCTAAGTATGGATCAAAACAAGACCATGGAGGACTGTTATATAGTTTTAATATAAGATTTAAAGACAATGTTTTGACGGCCCCCTGTTGAAGATCAATATGGAAAAATCAATCAGACTACATAGTATTAGAATGGAAGCTATATGATTCATGTGGAGTACATTCGTTGAGGAAGTAAAATGCGCACATTCATATGTGGTAGAAAAGAGATATCCTCTTACAGCACCTACAACTACTGATATGTTGAACAAAAAGCTTAAAGCTGATCATTGGAATGAAATGTGTTATCAGCTTCTTAAGCTCATCACAAAACAACTCAAGAATCAATTAAGTGTTTAGAAGCCATCCCTGTACTAAGAAGCTTTTAAAAAAAAATAAAGAAACTTGATGATTGGAGATAAATATCAAGTTTAGGGGAGGATTGTTGGGATTAAAAGACTTCTTGATGATCTTAAAGTTACTACTGCTAAGGTTTGTGTTACTGACTACTGCTAGCATAAAGTTAGTGTTGTTCATTAACTTTAATGAAAAATATGCTAAGTACTTAGTACTAGCTAGATGTAGTATTAGTACTGCAAGTTTTTTTTTTTTGTTACTACTAGCTAGTAATTAGTACTGCTAGAGTAAAGTTTAGTACTGCTAGAGAAGATTGAAGAATAATATTCTAAGTAGTTACCTACAATTGCATGTACACAGTTAATGTACTGGTATATAAGTTACTAATGTTAGTGTTACAAGTTAATGCGCTATTACAAGTTTACAACTAGCACTAAAGCGATTAAGACTCTCTAGAATATTCCTACTATCATAAAAAAAAAAGAGAAAGGATAAAGAGATTGTCTAATTTCAGCGAAAGGATAAGAAATGTTTGGAGATCAAGAATTACTTTAATTGTGATAAGGATGGTATTTATAGAAATAGATCTTTGAGAATATTCTAAGTTTTAGTAATAATAACGTATTATCGACTAGGACTCCTTGGTGTATAAAAAGAGGTCCTAGGGCATAGAGTTGTATGTATCTCATCAATCTCATCATATAGAATTGTCATAGCTTCAAGGGTGATTTTAACACAAATACTAGGAAAAGAAGAGTATTCGTTAATTATATTGTAATAATATATTGGAGCTTTTTATTGTTTAATGATAATTGTTTTGTAGTAGCTAGCTTATTGAAGAATTCTTCTTATATTAAAGATTAAATTCCGCATAATCTTTAGTATGTCAACAAAGTTTCTTTGTCTTAAGCTAAGGATAGTAGTACAATTTATTAGCATAACTTAAAAGACACTTTTACACAAGCTAAGGAATTTAAGATATATTCAAGTGGGACCAACAATAGGCTTCAAAAGCTTATCAGTTAGTTAGAGATTCATGGTGAAAGTATCTTACAAGAAGATATGAATCAGAAGTTCTTAAGAAGTTTGTCACCAAAATGGAACACACAAATCATTGTGTGGAGAACAAGCCTAGATAATACACTAAGCCTGGATGATCTTTACAACAACCTAAAGATCTATGAACCAGAGGTCAAAGGGACATCAAGCTTTTCAAGCCAAACATACAAAATGTAGCCGTTGTGTCCTCAAACAACAGCCACAGTAAAAATGGAGCTTAATACTGCTCATGGTGCCTTACAAACCTAGCAGCACTCAGCTACTACTGTTAACTCAACAACAATTGACAACTTGAGAGATGCTGTCATCTGTGCTTTCTTTGAAAGTCAAGCGAATAGTCCACAACTTGAAAATGAGGACTTGCAACAAATTACTCCTGATGATTAGAAAGATGGATATAAGGAGATGGCAGATGGGGGGGGCTAATGCTAAACAATAGGTCAAAGGAGATTCCTTAAGAAAAAAAACACTAGAAGGCAGTTTTCTATGAATGGTAACTGAGACGCAATTGGGCTTGAATAAGTCCAAGGTGAGAGTGTTAACATCTGCCACAAAAAGGGGAAACACTTTGGCAGAGGGAGTGCAGGGGCACTAAGGAACCAAGAAAACAGGAATAGGGAGATCACAAGAAGGGTTGTACCAATGGAGACAACTACTTCTAATGCTTTGGTGTCTTGTGATGGTTCTGGTTATGATTGGAGTGATCAAGCTAAAGAAGGTCCAACTAACTTTTGCACTAATGGCTTACTCTTCTACAAGTTCTAACTCTAAGGTATCTACTGATTTAAATTATTTATCATTTGTTTGGAAAATGTCAAAATTCTTAAAGAACGAAATGAACAACAGTTAAAAAAGACTTAAGGACATATGAAGTTAGATGATATGTGATTATAAAACAATTTTAGAGTTCTAAGAAGCAAGACGTCTAGTTTATAAGAAAAGAAAAAGATCTGTTTTATGAGGAAGAAGATCAAAGAGGTCTTAAAACGTGAGATTCATTTAAGAGAAGTAGCCATTACAGAGCTTAGGAGGAAGTTGAAACTGGCTCAAAAACAAAAGGATGAAATTCAGCTAACAGTAGAAAAAGTTTAAGAATTCATCTTAAACATAAGCAACTAAAAGACTATCGATAGGGTGATAAGTACAAAATAGGGTTTTAGGGTATAATGCTGTTCCACCTCCATATACAGGAGGAACTTTAAAATGGCCTCTAAAACCTGATCTCGTCATTCTCACGTCTAAAGAATTTGTGAATGAGCCTATTGTTAGTAGCCTACAATTAAGAACTTGCAGAGTTTGAGGGGTGAGCACTAGTTGAAGCTAAAGCTAGTGCATTATAATCCTAAGGTTATTAGGAAGAACATTTGTCCCCCACTTATTGAAGATTATATATCCGAAAGTAAGGATGAAGCGTGAGACAAGAGCCTAAGATGAGAAGAAAACTGTTAAAACCTTTTTACGGAAATAGAGATTGTCAAATCTATAAGAGCAAGTAAAATCTCCTAGGAAAACAACTGTTAAACAAGGTGATCAAAATAGGCTGAACACACATAGTCCTAGAGGAAACCAAAGAAACTAGAATTACAAATATGTCTCGAAGATTAGGAAGTAATTTTAAAGATGATTAAACAAAGCTTGCTATGTGTGTGAAAGTTTATGACACCCGCAGTATGATTGTGATAACCAATCAGAGAAGTGTAATAAATAAAAAAATGGTAAAACCAAAATGGAACTCTAAATATACTCAAAGAGGGGTAGAAAATCACACTAGAATTTTTCTTAAATGACTCACCCTAGTCCTAAAAGGAACATGGTTCCAAAAGCAGTATTAATAACGAGGTCAGCCTGGTATTCACTTAACTACTAGCTCAAACCAGTTAATACTGCTCCAACCCAGAACTACAGGAATAGGTGTAAGACCAAATGACAAATGTTTTTAAGATAAAAGCCACATTACAACTGTTAGAAAGCCAATTAATATAAAACAACAACATAAAAATAGTACCTCTAATTAAAGAGGATTAATAAATGTTAGGGGTAAAACAATGTATAATACTGGCTAGGGCCAAAACAGTCACCTTAATGCTGTTAAGGGAAACCAGGTTAATGCTATTAAGGCCTTAGCTTGTTGGGTTTAGACCATGTTTCTAAACACAACAGTGCATCAACAAATTTTAAAAAATTTGATTATATTGATGTATAAGGCAGATCCAAGTAAGTGATGGCTTGGGTCCCCAAAAGAGACTAGTTTTCTTACCTTATTTGGGCAGGGCAAATCCACACAAGATTTTACAGAGAAAGGAGTAATTAACAGTGTAGGATGCTAACGGCATAATGACAAGGAACCATGTCCTATCTTACTGACTTTGAAAGAAATTGGATGGAGGATATGTTGCCTTTGGGGAGGAACCCCAAAGGAGGGTAAAATCCACAGGCAAAGTTACAATCAAACTGTAATTTAGATTTTCCGAGAATGTGTATTTGTAAGAGAGTTAAAGTTTAACCTCTTTAGAGTGGTCTCACAAATGTATGACAAAAAAGAAATAGTGCTCTCATTTACAATGAACTTGAAATGTATTGTTTTATCTCTACAACTTTAAGTTAAGCTGATGAAAGACATGTTTATACACCAACAAAGCTTCAAAGTTCCTAGAAAGAACAATATGGTAATAAAGGTGTTGAATTAAAGAAATATTTATTCCCTAAAAGAGGTCTAATTGTGTCTCATTGCAAAAGTCCACATCTGATGAATCTAAAACTTTAGCATAGGAGCTTATAGACATAATAATAATTTCAAAAGTAGAAAAAAATTGGGTTAAGGGAAATCTTGTAAAGATTTACCTCTTAAAAACTTTCGAAAATAATCAAAACCCTGTGTTGCTTGTTAAAAGGGAAAGCAACATAAAGCTTCTTGTATGTCCAAATAGTAAGATTCAATTAGCCAACCTTTTAAAAAAAAAAAACATATATTGCACATGGATTTGTATGGTGCATAACATTTGTAAAAGCTTATGAAAAAGAGAAATATTGCATAGTTTCAACAAGATAATATAGTAGATTTAGTTGGGTTTTCTTCCAGCGAACTAAGGGATGAGATAGTGGCTTCTAATTCCTTCCTTTATACGGAGTTCAGAAAATCTAACTATGATCGATAGGGTTAAGGAAATTTAGGTGTGACAATAGGAACTGATTTTAAGAGAATAAAGTGAGAGAATTCAGATTAATGAAAGAACAAGGTATTAAGTAGAACTTTAGTGTAGCTAAACTCCTCCTCAACAAAAAATAGGAGTAGCCTGAGAGAGAAATAGAACACTAACTAAGGCTCTAAGATTAATGCTAAGCTGATTTAAGCTATACCTATTCACTTTTTGGCTAGAAGAGACAATACTACAGGCTTGGCTATGTGCGAAATAGGGTTTTAGTAAATAAACCTCAAAACAAGACCCCTTATGAACTTTTTCTGGGCTATAAAAAATAGCTTTAGGCTTTATGAGACCATTTGGGTGTCTTGTTACAATTCTCAATACCATAGATCACTTAGGCAAGTTTGATGGTAAGGCTGATGAAGGATTCTTTGTTGGGTACTCAATCAATAGTAACGCATTTAGAGTATTCAACAATAGAACTAGGATAGTTGAAGAGAACATGTATGTCCAGTTTAGTGAGAATACACCTAATATTGTTAAGTGGACCCAAAATTGGCTTTTTGATAATGATGCACAATCAAAGTCAATGAATTAAAAAGCCGTTATTGCAGAAATTTAGTCCCCTAATGGTACTCGCAGGTACAAAAGCATGTGATAGATTGCAGGTAAAGCTAGAATGAGACATACCTAGCAAAGATTAATTTCTAGCTACCATTTGTTGACTGTTGATCCACCATTCTCTCAAAATTCAAAGAGTTCTCCAAATGCTGGATTCAAACCTTCAGGAGACGATGAAAAGAAGGTTACTGAAGAACCAAGAAAAGAAGGTAGTGATCCAAGTAAAGAGGGTGAATATGATAATCAAGAGGAGGAAGATCGAGTTTAATTGTATTGAGAACTTTCAGTTCAACTTGTTAATCTGCTGATGACTCCTGATGATCCAAATATGCCTCTTTGGAAGATAATTTCTCTCAGAATGATATGAAGATGGTTGGAACAAGAGGCTGAACATGGAACAATTTGGATGCAGTTATTTTTATCGCCTATCCAGTCCTCTTCAACTACAAGAGTCCACAAAGAATAAAACCTCCTAACAAGTGATTGGAGATTTACAAATCAGCTACATAAAACAAGAAGCATGACAAAGAATTTAGGAGGAATATGGGGATTGTTAGTATCTACTGCTTAAATCAAAGAACAGAACCATAAAGACCCTTCAAATACTGCTTGTTGCCTTTTCTTTTTTATCCACAAGAAGAACCCAAAAGAAGGTAATTCATTAGCAATTGAAGGATCCAAGCTGGATCGAGGCTCTGCAGGAAGAGCTTCTAAAATTCATGGTTACAAGGACGTTTGGGGACTTTTGTGAAAAAAGTTACACTAATGAAAACGGGCCATTGGCAACGGTAAATTGGGGTCTTCAAAGAATAAAAAGGATAAAGAGGAACTGTGGATTAAAAATAAAGCAAGAATTGGGTTGCTCACGGGTACATACAAAGAATAAGGATTGACTATGATGAAGTCTTTGTTCCTGTTGCCAGAATTGAAGCAATTAGGCAATTCTTATCCTAGGCCTCATTAAAAGACTTGTGGTGTACCAAATGGATGGTCAAGGAGAGCTTTTTTTTTATGGTAAGATAACGAGCTGTCTATGATTGTCAACCACTAGGAATGAAGATCCGACTTCCCTGACAAGATTACAAAGATAAAAAAGGCACTGGTATGGGTTATCATCCACAAGCTCCCAAAGTTTTGGTATGAAGACCTGTTTTTAAACATATTTGTTGGACCATGAGTTTTCAGAGAGAAAGATAGACAATACTTTGTTTATCATAAGGGACAAAGGTGATATTCTGTTAGTGTCAAGTGTATGATAGCATTGATAACATTTTTTTGGCTAGTCTAACAAAGAAGTCATTAAGCAATGCTTTGAAAAGTTGATGCATGAGAGAAAATTCAGATGAGTTCTATGGGTAGAACTTATTATTCTCCTTCTTGGGATTACAAGTAAAGCAAAAGAAGGATGTCATATTTATTAGTCAAGATAAATATGTTGCTGAAATTTTAAAGAAGTTTAGGTTTTCAGAAGTCAAGACTGCAAGCACACCAATGGAAACTCAAAAGCCTTTGCTCGAGGATGAAGATGGATGAAGAAGTGGATGTTCATTTGTATAGTTCAATGAATTGGTTTCATTATTATCTTACATCTTCAAGACCTGATATTATGTTTGTAGTGTGTGCATATGCTAGATAACAAGTCAATCCAAAAGTGTCACATCTTCATGTTTGTGAAAAGGAATTTTAGGTACTTAAAAGGTCACCTAAATTGGCCCCTTTGGTATCCAAATGATTCTTCTTTATTTGGTATCCATACACTGATAGTGACTATGCTGGAGAAAGCTTAGATAGGAAGTCTACAATAGGAGGTTGTCAATTCCTAGGATGTAGATTAATATCATGGCATAGCAAAAACAGATTTGTGGTTTTGCCAAATTGCCCTAGACAAAAGCTGAATATGTTGCAGGCATCAAGTTGTTTGGAAAAGTGCAGTTGGACGTCAAAATCAACTACTTGATTATGGGTAAATTTTATGCATACCAAGATTCTTTATTTTATTGACACTAACAGTACTATTTGTCAAAATAAAAAACTCTTTTCTAATGTTTTTTCATATCAAAAAAAACAAAGCATATAGAGATTAAACACCATTTTATTAGAGATTGAATGATAAGAAATTGATTCAAATGGTCAAAATCCATACTGACAAGAAGATGTTATGCAGATTTGCTTACAAAAGCTTTTAATGTAAGTAGATTTCAATATTTGATTGCTAGTATTGGAATGCTAAATCCTTAAAAGTCTTTTATCTCTTTATGTTTTTGTAGAGTTTTGTATGAATTAGTACTGTTATTCATGTCATTAAAAGTTTCCACTGTTAAGTATAATTAGTGCTGCTAGTTATACTTAATACTACTGCTGATTTTGTTGTAAGTGTTAATTAATACTTGAATACAACTGGTATAGATTAACACGTGATGTGATAGTTGAGAAAATTGCTATGGCTTGTATTTTCTTGGTTTTTGGACTAACATTTTGCAGAAAAAGCAAAGAAATGTGTTGGATTGAACAAGGAAGAGCTGTGTAAAAATAGACAGAGTAATTTTTGTGAGCTAAAAGAATTGAGAGAAAGTAAAAAAAACAGAAAGAGAGAATTGTGAGAAAAAAGACTTGAGAGAAATCCAAAACAAACAGAGAGTTTTATAGTCCAAAAAGGTTACATTTAAGATGAGGAAAAGCAGTTTAGAAATGAATTGGAGGAATGCTGGTGTATCAAAGTAATGCTCTGGCTATGGCATAACCTATTGTTTGAGTTCCTACTAACTACTGCTTAAGGAATTACTTACAACTGCTGGTGAAAGTTAAGGCTACTAGGCATCACTTACTACTAGCAGGGTAGAACAGTTAATGCTGCTAGGCATAAACTTACTACTGCCAGTGATGGTTAATGCTGTTGAGGGTGTTTTCATAAATACTTCGATTAAGGGTTTTAATCATTCTTTCAATCGATTTCACTCTTTCAAATACTCTCTAATCATAAACCCTAACTCAATTTCATTATCTATTATCAAAAACCCACCAACACAATGAACGACCCCTGAAAGTCGCTGATAGACTCATAAACATCTGGACGCGTTTTTTTGTGGGAATAAAAAAAAAAACCACCCACTGAAAGTGATGGGTTTGAGCAAATTGTAGATTTTCTGAATGCTCACACCATAAAATATGCGTTAACCGTTAACCCCACTATATGATCACTTCTCTTGCATTGTAAACAATTATGGACTACTGCTAAGTGGGTTAAAAAACTAAGTCAATGGGGAAGACAGTTACAAGCCCTAGATGGATGAGAAGACGATAATCATAACTGGAATCAACTGTGAGAAAGATCTTTCAACTGAAAAGGGTAGAAAGGTGCCGAAAGGGTGTTTATATGTCTGGCCCAATGCTACCATCTTTAAACAACTTACATTAAGGAATATGAAACAGGTTTTTCACAAAAACTCACATTTCTTTTAAGAGCATTCATTTCACCACAAAAGAAATTCCTGTATTCATACTATTTTAACAATGCTTAAGTCCAAAAATAACTTCAATGTAATTGAATTTAGTAGTATATAATAGCATCTGCATTATTTGTTTGGCAACAAGTCAGAAAATTTAAGTTTCTCACAGCTCATTTTTTAGAAAGTATGGTGAAAGAACTGATAATTGGGGAAATTTTTTTTTGAAGTATCTCAGATTTAAAAAACTTATTTTGAGGATAGCACTGGAAGGGCTTCAAAAATAACAAAGAATTTATATTTTCATTCACACCTCTCACACTAAAAGATTTTTAAGAAACATGAGAAAGGGTAAGGAAATGATTTCTAGAATGGGAAACACCATTATTTCCATCAATGGTGGTACACAATCAAGAAGAAATGGGTGAAAGGTTCAGCAATACCCACTGATCCCCATCACACACCCACTTTTATTCAACCATCAACATCTCAGCCTCAAATGAAACAAAGATCAAGAAGGCCAAAGGGAAAGGACGCTCAGGTACCTCAGTCTAGTGTTCCTAGTGATAATGTTGCAGATGAGGCTGTCAATGAGGAGATGGATGACAGTTTGGTGAGGGCTGCCACTACTGCTTCTAGCTTAGAAACAAAGCAGGACAGTAGTAACATCATTAAGACCCGATCCAAGGCACCACTTAATGAACCAAGTTCATCAGGAATTTGTTCAGGTAGTGGTCCCAAGTGCCAAGAAACCATGGGGGATACAATTGCTCAGACTTAGTCTGAGAATGTATCTAAACATTCCAATGATCTACTGCTCACAAGAGGTAACACACTTCGAAGTGGTGATGATAGACTGAAACTTAAGGAATTGATGGCATTATGTAAAACTTTACAATCAAGAGTTCTTGCTTTGGAGACAACAAAGACTACTCAAGCTTAGGAGATTACAAGTTTGAAATTGAAAGTCAAGAAGTTAGAGATGAAAAGAGGGTCAAGAACTCACAAGCTCAAAAGATTATACAAGGTTGGTAGATATGCAAGAGTGATTTCCTATAATGAAGCTAGTTTGGGTGATCAGGAGGATGCATCCAAATAAGGGAGGAAAATTGATGACAATGATAAAGATGCATAGATTACATTGGTTGATGAAACTCAAGGGAGGTATGGTGATGATCTAATGTTTGATACAAGTGTTCTTGATGATGAAGAAGTGTTTGCAGGACAAGTGGTGTGTAGTAATCAAATTTATATACGTATTAGTAATAATCTCGTAAGAATTTCTTCCAAAATACTTCTCAACCAAGAGAAATATAAAGGTAAAAATCTCACAAAAGAAAACACAATTCGTATATTTTTATCCGGGAAGTATTGTACAACTCGGGTCGTGTCCCA
>BQNB010106302.1:0-23417 GCA_026074375.1 Tanacetum coccineum | reverse complement strand
GGTTTTGCTAATATGTTTGGGTGCAATATATGTTTTTTTTGCTAACAATCAGGATAGCTCGCGAGTTGTGACGGAGCATAATTTTTTGCGAAAGTAGGAATGTGGCCGCGTGTTGCGGCGGGGCTGACTTGTATTCAATGCATGTATTTTTCTTTTAACAATCATGGAATTTGAATGAGTTTTTGTCGTTAGGGCGAGTATACTATTTTTTACTTACTTGGTTAACAAAGTATGTGGATCCGTATTTATATAATATGACATTTACCTGGAATCATATACTAAATGTATTTACATATTGAAGTTCATAAACGTTAACGGGGCTTGAAAGACCAAAACAACGTGACTTGAATTTTTGGGCGAGCGAACGACTTTTAGTTTTTTTTTTTTTTTTTTGAACGGCAAATTTATTGAAAACCACTAGCAAGAAGCTAGAACATTACAAAATATAAGTATTTAAATATAAGTATGAATATAAATATAAGTATGAATGCGGAATTTGTTTTTAAATACAGTCGTAAATGACAAAAAAATATAGGTTATTTATATAATTTAAACTTTAACAGAATTGTACGTTTCTGACCATGTCGTTTATTTTAAAGTTATTAGGTAGTTTAGGGTGTGTTTTGAAAGTTTATTTTAAAAAATATATATATATATATATATATATATATATTGAACTTCAACATTTCTTATAAAATCGTACGTATGTCAGAAGCATTGCAATATTGGGTTCGTTTTGTTCGCAATTCGAAGATCTTTCCGCGGGTATTTTTTGATCTGAATGAATCGGTAGATATGTGTTATATATTTGATAAATAAAATTTATTATATAAAAAAACAAGATAAGGTCATAAAAGTTTAAATAGGTTAAAAGAAAGTTGTTAGGAGGGGTACGTTTTGTATATTTTTTTTTTTTTTTCCCTATTTATTATATAATATTTCAAACTCATTTTTTATGAAAAAAATCTTTTGCGTTTTACGTCAGAAGCATTTTCAATTTGTGGGGATCGTTATTTGGTTCGCAGCAATTCGGGAAGGATTACTTTTTCCGTAATGGTATTTTTTTTTATTCTGATATGATTTGGTGTAGATTATGGTGCTATATATTTGGGATTACAATAAAAGTTATTATATTAAAAAATAGTCGGGTTTTAAATAGTTTAAAAAGGGTTGGAGGGTCCGTTTTTTGTTACTTTTTCGTTTTTTTATATTTGTTGTGTGGGGCGTTACGATTGTTGTCGGCGGGGCCGGATGGTAGGTGGTGTTTACAGGAAAAAAAACCGGTTCATTTGAACTTGGGGGGAAAAAGGAAAATAGAGGGAGAATAAAAAAAAAATTACGGGTTTTTTTTTGAAAACGGTTTTACCCTCAAACTGGACTAAACCGGCGGGTTTGTTAACGGTTTTAAAAAAATAAATCGACCGGGGAACCGGGGTAGGTTATAACCGGTGTGAAAATAACCGGTTGTTTAAACCGAAACCGGTTTGCATAAAAAAAACCGGTTTTTGATTTTATGTAAAAAACCGGCCCTGTCCTTGGGGTGGGGTACCCTAAAAACCGAAACCGATTTTTTTGCATTTTTCTTTATGAGGGGGATGGGAAAAAACGTGTTTTTATAACCGAAAAAAAAAAAACCGGGTTTTAGTTCAAAAACCGGGTTCTTTAGTACTGGTTGTCTAAAAACCACGATAAAATAAATACGTTTTTTAAAAAACCCGACAATGGTTCATTTTTCTCTAGCCGGGGATGTTAAAATAGCCCGCCGTTCGTTTTTTGTTTGGTTAAGAATTTTCTTTTCGTTGTTGGGCTTAACGGAATTTTCGGGTGATCGGGCTGTAAAAAACGCCGGTCGTTTTGTATTCGTTCTGATATTTTTTTTGTGTTGTCTGTTTTAGTAATTATTAATTTTAGGGATATGCCTGTTGGGGGGGGAATAGTTTTCAATAAGCTGAAAAGTAGTTCCATTTTTTTGGGAACCCATAAATTTAAAACCACCAAATTACCGTGGTTAGCCCCCAATGGATCTTCTATGGGGAAAGTTTGATTTGTTTTTCATTCACTTATAATTGTTGGCCAGGACCTCAAAAAGTTGTAAAAAATTTGAATTTTTCATAAGGCCTTTGTTTTTTCTTGATAAACAAAAACTACTTTCCCTTATCTCGACAAGCTTGTTTGACATCTTGAGCACTAGGGAGTGGTGGGGTGCCTAAAAACCTCTTCTTGTGCCATTAGAGAATACCATAGGTGGCCACCTAAAAGGCAAAAGTCGGGAAGTTTGGCACCAGGGGGTAAAATTGCTATGGGCCACCAGTAATTCTGTTGGGACATTTAAGGGTTTGGCACCAGAATTTTGATACCTTAAAACCATTTTTTTTTAGTATTATTATATTGTTTTTTTTTTTCTATTTATTTTTTAAAAAGACATACTTAATTTATAATAAACTAAAATAAAATTTCATTGAAAATTAAAAAACAATTACATTAAAAAACTCAAAATAATTTTTCAACAAAAAATTAACATTAAAATTTAAAAAGGAAACTTTAAAATTTTATAAATGGCTTTAAATTTAAAAAATCCATAAATTTCTTGGGCAGGGCGGGCCGGGGAGATGTTTTGAGGTGGGTGGGATATTTGCCGCTTGATTTTTTTGGGCCCTTTTTTAGGCGTTGGGTTGATTGGATTAGCAAGGGCTGGGTCGGCACGGGGGTTCATTTTCTCGCGTATGGTCGAATTATGTTAAGGCCACACACTACATTGTCCTCCGGCAATCCTTGAGGGAATTTGGGGGGATGCAACATAACCGTCCCCCCTTCGGTCCTTCACTCTTCTCCTCGAAGCACGGTTTCTATTTTGGGGCTTTTTGCGGTTATTAATCGTTATTGGTTTCCGCCCAATGATTTCTAGGGAGTTTTACGCGTCGGGCCTTGGTTTTTTGCGAAAACCGGGAGCTATCGGTTCGAGTGAGGTAAAACTTTCGAAAACTCGTTTGGGGACTTTTAGCAAGAGGGGTTTGTACCTGTTGTTTGCCCTAAAAAATTACAAACCGGGGTGGGGCTCGGAGGGGCAAAAAATCATCTTCTCCCAAAACAATTGGGGGGCCCCGGTTCCTCGGTTCGGTGTTTTCATTTAAAGACGGTACTCTTCTTCTTTGGCAAAGTCGAAAAATCGGGGTTTTTTCTGTCCAATTGTTGCTTTTGTTCTTTCAAAAAAAAAAGCCCACAAAGCAAACTCCGGTGCTTAAAAATCACCCCCCCGGGTTTTCGTATATACAAAAAACACATGTATACCCCTCGGAAACATTCCCAAAATTTTCAATCATTTCATTTTTACTTATCCCCACTTTATGAACCGCGGTTTTTTCTTGCCAACCCTATTGATTTAAAAAACCTTGTGAAAAAATAACCGCGGGGAGTCATTTAGGGAGGGGTCACTTTTTAACCGTCAAACATGTTCTTAGGGTACGCTCCTTGAAAGCCTTTTTTTTATTTGCGGCTTTCCTTAAGTGTTTTTTTTACTTCCTTTTTGGGAATTTTGTAACCAAAATAAAAATGGTCTTTCTCGCTTTTTGATCCACAAACCACGGTTTTTTGGTTTCCTCGGACATAAAAACTTGGGAATGAAAAAAACATGTTCCCGCCCCAAAAGAAAGAAATTAATAAAAAAATTTCATTCTTGGTAGGGGGTCCCGTATTACGAATCTTTTTTTGTTGGGTTTTTTCTCAAAAAACTTGCGGATCTTTTTCTTGGTTTTTTTTTACATTCGGGGGGAACTTCAAAAAAAACAGGGCCGCCGTGGCTTGGCACGTCGACCGTCAGGGGTTCTGGAGTGCGGCTCCTCTTTCATATTTCGGTTACTCTTTCGTCTTTTAGTTGTTGGGGTTACGATTTTTGTTGGCTCGGAATTGTTGGTTGGGAAGTTGGGTTTGAGAAATTGGTTTTGGTGATTGGTATTGTTGTTGTTGGGATGGCATGTTTTTTGCCATTTGTTAAATTGGTTGAAACTATCATAAACTATATTCTTTTTTCTTGGGGGGTAAGCAAATTTGGGGTTTGGATAAATTTGGGGATAGTAAAAGGGGAACCATTTTTGGGTTGGGAATAGATCGGGTTGAAGTGGGAGGAGCCCGGAAATTCAAAAAGAAGACCTTGGGAATTTGGTTATGGGTTGGATCGGTTTAAGGGCATTTGCCGCTGGGGGAAAAATTCAAACTTTTGGTTGGTTTGGGGTATTGGGATTTCATTTTTCTTAAGATGTGAAAAAACAATGGAAGGAATAGGAGTAAAATGTGTGTTATAAAAAAATGTATTTGAAAGGCTTGTGTGTGGAAGTTTGAAAAAATAAAAATAAAAAGGGGTATATTAATAAGATTTTTTTTAAAAAGGGGTTTGTAAACAATTTATGGGGTTTTTGGGGGAAATTTTTTTTTGAAAATCAAACCGCTTTTCCCTTAAACGGGCCTATACATAACGGATAGGTTTTTTAAAAAAATAATTAACTAAAATAAAAAATTCAGGTTTTCGGCACGTGGGCTGTTTTATAAAGGGACAACGCGGGGGCGCGGGAGGCCCCACGGGGTAGTGGTTGCGGCCCGGTTCGGGCTTTTCTCCGCAATGGCCTTTGGGCCGGCCAAGCTACACAGCCAAAAATACCGTTTCCCTGTGCTCTTTTAGCGAAATACCAAGAAAATGAATTACCTTCCCATTTTTGGTCCACCAAACATTATTTTTGGGGTTTTTCGAGGCATCTTTGAACAATTGCGAAATACCCCGAAAAAAAACCCCCCCATGATCAAATCTTTTCAAGATGTTTGAAGGGGGCCTTTCAAAAACCTCTTTGGTCTTAGGCAAACACAAAAAAAACCGTGGGATCGCTGGGATACTTCGGCATGTTGTTGCTTTTGCTTCCAAAGGGGGACCTTTTTCGGGCCCTTGGGGGACAAAGGAGATAGTAGTTAAAAATACGTGCCATTTTCATACTCCAACAGTTCGTCCCATATTTTGATTTTTTGTCATTATTAGGCTTATCCTTCCTCCCAAAGTTTAATGAATCTTAGCTTAGAGAGGGGATTTTTTAAAGCACGGACATTTCAATAATAAACATTTTATTTTGTTGGAGCTATTATTTCATTTTAGAAAATCAACTTTCCGGGGGATGGAACAATCTTTTTCGAGGGATTTTTCGTTTGTATAAAAGGCTATAGAGGTTTAGAGAATCTAAAATAGTACGTTGGTGGAAAATTTTTATTTAAAAAAATATAATCAAATGTACCTGAATGTGGAGTGGGGGATTTTTTGAGCAAAATATTTGGGGGGAAAAAAAAGGGGCCTTTTTGTTTGGTCTTAGCGGTAAGGGGGAAAAAAAGGAAAAACCAGTTGGTGACAAAAGCACTAATTCGGTCCAATCAAGTAGTTTATAGGGGTGATTCTGAAAAAAACCGTGTCGTTCCAATATCCCTTCCAATAAACGTTCAACTTTCTTTCTCTCCAAGTATTTTCTTTTTTTATTTTAGCTTGGTTTATTTGAAGAATAACTGTTTTTTGGCTGATTTAGTGGAAACTTTTGTCCAAAAACGAACCTTTTCAATTAACCTTCAATTCCATGGTTGATTGCCTGAAATCCATAACATATATATAGCCACATCAAACTTTTTATTCATATAATGAGAAATTTATTTGCATGTGATAATAATATATAAACCTGAAAGCAGCCCCAAGCTGTAACGGCTGATTTAAGTTTATCGAGCTCGGAGGCAGATGAAGTTGTTAAGAGACTAAAATCAACAACAGGAACCACAGCAGCCGTCTCATGGGCGTTAGCAAGGTTACCACCGTATTCTTTATCTTGTTTATGGATATATCTTTCTGGAAGCTGGTCACAGTCTGTGCTATTCTTGAATTGGCTATCTATTATAAAAAGTCGCTATTCGACGCAGGCAGACCAAGCTACATCTAACTTGATTTGGTTTGATGATCAGCTCAAATTCATAAATTTAGATAGATATGATGGATACAATAAGTGACGGAGCTGTTGGATAGGCCCATGGCCAACCCAAAATTTTGAATACAAGCCCCTTTATTCATTAGACTTGTACAACACCGGTCCCTATAAGTTTATTTAATTTGGCTCATCCTTCGCATTAAGATTTCAAGCTATCTATATAATGAGTGGTGATTTGCACACTCTAGTTATTGATTTGCACACTCAAATTATGTGTGTCTTGTGACGTTTTACCACCTTGGCGTTACCATTTATTGGAGTGTGCACTATGATAATGGTATTAATATAATAGGTCATGACAGCACCATATTTTGAGTGTATCAATCAATTTATAGAGTGTGCAAATCAACACCCATATAATATACAATAAGCAGAGGTCGTTAAGTGCACTTAATGGTCGTTAAGCTTCAGAACCAAAAAAATAAATTGATGAACAGTAAAAATAGAGAGGATGAACAGTACTAACGATCGTTACTTAACGGCCGTTGAATAAATTTTTATTTTTTTTAAACTTTAATATAAAAACAAATTACTCCAACACAAAATTTACGTAATTGGTCCTTCATGTTCGTGAATTATCCACGGGGTTATCAAGTTACGAGAATAGTCTCTGTGGTTATCCGTCGGTGACAAAGTTAGTAAACCTCACGCTCCGCAGCGTAGCGCGACCGTAAAACCTTGTTTTGAAGCATTTTCTAATTAGGTTAGTGCAATTACAAGTCATCTATTTTTGTTATATGGATTTGAATCGTAAAATATGTTGTATTATGTAGTGTTCATCCATTAAAATTAGTTAAAGTATGATTTTTTGTTTACCTTGAGTAGTAATTTAATATTTTTTACGTCTTTAAAAATAAGCTATCGTGTTAGCAATATTAATTTGTAGGCTAAACACTAAATTTCTTTTTGGCCTACCCTTAACTAAAATTCTGGCTTCGTCATACATACAAATGCTAACATCAACTTTGGATTATGTCCTAAACCTGACGTGTCTTAACTATGTTTATTAGTGACCTTTACCAACCGATTGGGAATACAAAGGTAATAAATATAAAATATAATATTTAGATTGTAAAAAAGTTGAAAAGTAAATGCACCAAAATATGGTCACTAGATGAACTTCAATTTATAGATCTTCAATCTGTACATGTGCACATTTTATTTTGCGTATGCATATTTTCTTTTAAATTGGTTAAGTTGTATTGGTTGGGTTGTTGATAAATGGTAAAAAAAAGTTGAGTTTGTGAAAACTAGAAGTGGGGGGAGGGGGTTGAATAGTTCACCGGTTAATTGGCGTTTTAAAACTTTGGTTATAAAAACGTTGGATTCGAGTATTGTTCAGACAACAACCAACATTTTTGAACAAGCCAATTATATCTGACAACTTACATACAATCACAATTTGAATATGGTAAGTACGAAGTATAAATAAAAAGACAAGGATAAGAGGATTAAAAAATCAAACCACAACACCGAGATTTATAGTGGTTCGGCTACGAAGCTCTTCTTCGCCCTACTCCACTCCCAAGTATCCGACTCGAGAGTTCATGCGGTCATAAGCCCCCTTTAGGCGGAGAAAACCGTTACACGTCGCTTATCCTGATATCCGACGCTAAGCTAAATGTCGAGTCCTAATCTTAGCTAGAACTAATCTACACCTTCACTAATGTATTTTAAGGACTAAAATACTAACCGACACACAATCAACACTTTCGAATTTATACACTATCCGGATCTACACAATAACACAAGAATGATACTTTGTTTCTATTACACAAGAATGATATTTCGTTTCTATAGAAGAAGATCACTAATCTATAACACTTCGTTTCTTGGCGAATACGAATATTCTTCTCTTGCACTTGATAGAAGAAGGAGGAAGAAGAGATTGGATCACTTAAAACAATATTAAGCAAGATAGTGATCAAAGATTTTAGAGAGAGGTATGAGGTTTTAGAAAGAGAAATAATTCCGAAAACTGTGTGCAATGAGGTCTGCCATCTGTCAGGGAATAGTGCAGTATTTATAGGCAAGGAAAAATAACGTCCCCTGGGGCGGTCCTGGCGGTCCCAGATTTATCTGGGGGCCGTTCTACCTATCAGGGGGCCGCCCTAATATTTATCACCGCTGAGGTCATTTTTACCAAGCCCAAGCAGCCCACGTAAATTACCTCAACATTTGGCGCCTTCCGTGGGACCCGGCATCCCAATCTACCCAAAAGAAGAAAACCGAAGAAGGCATGGTTGACTCGCAACCTATAGAGAAGGAATTTCAGGGAGTGGGAACAAGGGACACAAGAATGGAAACCCCTGGGGGACCCACAAAACCAGTCTTACAAACGTAAAAAACCCCTTCTCCTTCTCCGTCCTTCATGAAAGAAAACATTGATGTATTAAGAACAATGATCAAAGAGCATGACCAGCATGCCAAGATGAAAGCTACACTAAGAAAACTTTCTTATGTCGATTCTGACAAAGAAGCTCCGGCCAGGTCGCTAGTTAGAGGATTTTTTGATCGATTCTCTCTCGAATCTTCCGGCACATCTGACACCCACAGACAAACTCACTATTCCAGTAAATGTCAGAGGACTCCCTCCAAAAACAAAGAACCAACACACTTAAGAAGGTCAAGAAGGTTGGAATACCAGAGCATAACCAAGGAGAAAGCAAGGAGAGAAAGGTCCAAATCTAGAAGAAAAAGGTCCGGACACCAAGAGACAAGCTCAGACTCCGAACATGAGGAAGATTCAGAATATGCTTGACCTGAATTCGCCCTACAAAAGGCCTAAACCGACTCCTTTTACCCAAAGAATCACTCGTTTTAAATATCATAGGAGGGCAAAACTCCCTCAGAACATCAGAGTATACGAAGGAAATAAGGATCCGAAGGATCATTTTGGTATCTTCTCAGCGGCAGCAGAGCAAGAGGAATGGCTGATGCCCATTTGGTGCAAAATGTTTCGCCAAATCCTAAGGGGAGCGGCACACAACTGGGTTGTCGACTGGACTAGTGATGAGAGAGTGGACAGTTTCTAGGAACTGAAAGCGAAAAAGTACTTGGAAGAATTTTTTTTTTTTCGCAACAAAAGAGATATGCTAAAGACCCAACAAAAATTCATGGCATCAAGAGGAGACAGAATGAGGGCTTACAAGCATTCATAGACCGGTTCAAATCTAAAAGTTCACACATAAAGGGAGTTCCTCCGGTCCTACGTATCTCAGCCTTTATGCATGGTCATGGTCATCCAGAACGCGCCAAGAAGCTCAATGACAAAATACCCAAGACGGTGGATGAAATGTTTGAAAGAGTCAAGGCCTTCATTAGGGGAGAAGTGGCCGTTAGGTCAGCAGAAATGGTTCGTCCTTCTTAAGAAGACAAAGGGTATGTTCGTCCGACATGGACCAGAGTACCCGAAAAAGCTAGAAATAGAGGCGGCCAGAGAGAAGCGCAAAGGAACATGGGGGTATACACTCCTTATCCCCTAAAAGCTAATTTCACCCCACTTACCAAGACTCCGAAAGAAATTATGGCCATGGAAAGTATGAGTTTCCCTGAACCGCCACCTTTAATCGGGACCCCCGAGAAACAAAACTTGAATAAATTTTGTGACTACCACGGGGATAGGGGTCATAACACCAACGATTCTATCAGTTAAAAAAGCAAACAGATGAAGCTGTGGCTTCAGGAAAGTTAGCCCATCTGGTGAAAGATATCTACTGGACCAATCAGAGGAACGGAAGCCAAGGAAGAAACAATGTAAAGGTCATAAACATGATAAGAGAAGGAGGAAATCGCAAAAGGTCTTTTGAAGAAGAAAGGTCCGGTCTAACGGACGAGCTCACCTTCCTTGTGATCCCCCGAAATCAGTTGATGGACGAACCCATCATATTAGAAGGAATAATTAAGGGCAATCAAGTCTGAAGGATCCTTGTCGACGGTGGAAGTTCATCAGAAATTATGTATGAGCATTGCTTCAGAAACCTCGATGTCAGCATCAGGTCAAGACTTAAAAGATGCAAAATTCTGATGGTAGTTTTTTCGGGAGAAACGTATCATACTTTGGGAATAATAGATCTTCGAGTAACTATGGGAAGGACATGAAGAAATAAAACGGTGCTAATGGAGTTTGCGATAATAAAATGTCGCTCACCATACAATGTCATAATAGGAAGAACCAAAATGAGAAGCCTCAGTGCGGTAGGTTCAACCATTCATTCTATGATCAAATTACCTACTAACCAAGGAATTGTAACAATGAAAACTAGTAGGGAAGCTCTATGGGAATGCCGACAGTTAGAAAGGGTGCAAGGCTCATGGAAGGAAGTACAAAGTGGCGTACATCGTAAAGATACAAAGTTCCAGTTAAAGGGAATCAAGTATTCCTAAGAACATAACTCTACTCCGGTAGTTGGCCTGATTTAGGTTGGTGTCGCCCAAAAAAAACATGGGCAGAAAAGAGCTAGAGAAGGTATTGCACATCGCGGTCATGAACGTCCAAACCAGTATGTGACGATGGGAGCCACGTTGACAACTAACTACAAATAGCTATTGGCAAATGTTTTACGGGAAAACATGAAGGTATTCGCATGGATCGGAACAGGAAAAGCTGTTTCATGATTCGTCATGGAGCATCAATTAAAGATATATCCCCATGATGATCCAATGGCCCGTAAGAGGCGACCCATGGCACCAGAGGGAAGACTAGCACTGAAAGAAAAGGTGTTCCATTGGCTAAAGGAAGGACTAATTAGAAAGGTTCAACACCCCGAATGGATCACCAATGCGATACCGATCAAACTAGCAAATAAAACTTGGAAAGTCCAGGTAGATTACTCTAGCCTTAACAAGGTCTATGCCAAGGATATGTATCCCTTTACAAAGGAAGGGGAAGATCTAGCATCTTTATTGGGGTATCCGTACAAATGTTTCCTACAACTTCCGAAGGAATACAACCAGATAAGAATGGCAGAAGATGACGAAGAGAAAACTGGGTTTCATACGAAGGAAGGAGTATATTGTTTCACCCATATGCCAAAAGAATTAAAAAACTCAGCAACTACACTTCAAAGGATGATGAAGAAGGTCTTGGCCGATCAAAGAGGATGGAACGTGGAAATATACTTGGAAGAAGTAGTAATAAAAAGCAAAAGTGAGTTGGACCTGGTTTAGGATGTGGAAGAAACACTAAGAAAGTTGAAAAGAGTAAACATCAAGATTGATGTCACACCCTGCCAAGGCGGAATCACAAGGCGTGATCGATAGGCATCATCACAACACATGGCGTCACAATAGAGAAATACTAAATGAATTAAAATCCAATATATGAAAGACACAAAGTGTCATGATAACACCTACAACATTTATCATTCAAATTCATATAGTGCAACCAACCAAAACAAAACAAATGAACATGGATTCCGCAATGCAAGCCTATGGTCCAGCTAATACCTCTTCCTAAATCTTCACATGTTTTGCTCACCTGAAAATGATGCTTAAAACGTCAATAAAATTGTTGGTGAGAGTTACAGGTTTAAGACACGCATATGACACCGCGATCAACAAAACATTTACGAACATATATGCATGGCTATTCTATCACAAATCAAATTCACATTTATCTAGGGTGGATCGTACCCCTCCGTCCCACAATATCTTCGCGCAAGACTGACCCACTTGACTAGCTAAGTCCGTTCGGGTCTCACACAAGGTCATGTCATCCTCACATACACATGCCTTACCACAATTCATATCACATAGCAATATCACATAGCAAACATATAGTTCGACACTTAAAAACACATATCACGGTTCATAATTCAAAAACAGTTTTGCATCATTTCCATCCCAAAATATAAGTAAAAAGTGGGACTGTAAAACTCACCTGATGCAAAGCAAATTTCAATTCCTTCACTTAATCTTGCAAAGAATCTAAACAAAACAATACACACATATGTTACCATCGATTACGTCACACGCCCAAGTCGATGTAACAATCACAAAGATGGATACTCTATATCCTATCTTGATTTAACTCTTCTATATACTCCTCATACTTGCTAACCTCAAATTACCTCACAAACTTTACTTTTCAACTTTCTGCTTTTTTCTTAGTTTTTATAGTCACAAGATGACTCTAAATAAAATACTTAAACACCTAATTGGTTCTTCTCCTCACATCCCATAGCTCCCCAATGAGTGGTGAGCTTCTATGATTTTTGGATAAAAATAATAGTGAGTGAGACCATTTTATAAAAATTCAACATCACAAAGTGTCTAGAATTTGACCTGATTAGACCTTCAAAATGTTTATCTTGAGCAGACCCATTTAAACACTTTGGAAAATTCTACAAAAATTCTATAAAATCATAAACATCATGAACTTGATACAGTAGCAAGCCCATTAATTAAAAAGATGTTTTGATATGGTTTTTGACCTCACAAACACAACTCAGAATCTGCCTTGAAAACTCAGTTTTGACAACAAATCTTGTTTGATTAATTTGACTAACTTCCACTCACTTTTAATTCATGAAACCACTTGGGTTGAAAAGTAGACTCTATGTAGTTAATTTTAGGCTCAAGAAAATCAATAAAAGCTATCCGTATGACCGAGATATGGCTCTCACAAGATGACCTAAAATTCTGCCCAGAATTCTATTCCAAATTTAGCATAATTAACCCTAATTAACTTACCAAAAACCCTAATTATTAACCTTAAAACGATTTTTGATGATCAAAACCTCTTAATTACAGATTATTTACAATAACCTAATCCATCCTTAATGATTATTACGTTAAATAAAATTAATTGAATTGAAAAAGGATTTAGAAAACATTACCTTAACTCTTGAAAATCAAAACCCTAAAAAAAATTTGGGTTTCCCTTTGTTCTTTATGTTGTTCGACCGGCCAAGGAGAGAGGAGAAAAAGGTGATTTTTGATTAAGTTATGATTTGTATTTATAGGGTTAGGAAAAGATAATTACCAAAAACAAGTTGTAATCAAATTGGGATTCTTTCCCTTTTTTTCCCTTGTTCGGCCGATCCACACAACCACCTTTTAATTATATTTTTTTTCTTTTATTTATTTATTATATATTTACTTTAATTCTAAGTAAAAACCTTTAATTATTTTGTTAAACCTTGAACTTTCTAACTAGTTTTCAAACTAACCTTCTATTCTAACTATTTTTAAAAATAGAAAGTACCCTACAATCTATAAAATACTAAACTAATATATAATATGAATTACATATACATAGTACGTACACAGAATATTACGTACACGACATTTAAACGACGCAAAGCTTTTAAATGATTTCATTTCCACAAGTACCATGATTCATCACTCATGTACTTCCATCTCATACACATATAAAACACATAAAACACATAATGGCACACATAAACTTAATTATACAGGCTTTAATTAACCTGCTAAAATCTCATTTGTTACATCAGAATGCCCGTATGAGTTCAACACACGTCTTTTTCCAGAGTATACTGTCACCAATTCGTCGATTTCTTTACAGCAGGGTCCTGCATAAAAGTTATAGGAGACAAAACGTGCAATTGTATCTCGGGTTTACAATGGTTACAATGCGGAAAAATAAACACGCATACTGTATAGGGAGTCAATATGTCGTATCCCAAACCCAAGGTTACGTCATATTGCAGCCTGTATAAAAAAAATGTTTAAGTTGCAGGAATTTAAATACAGAAATTAAAGACTGATAACGTCCAGACATGTCCATACGGCGTATCCATAGAGGTTCGATACGCCGTATGGAATGTTTGGGAAGACAGACTCAACAAAAAATTTAAAAATTACAAATGACAAACAATTTAAAAATAGTCGGGTTGTCTCCGGGTAAGCACTTTTCTTTCAGCCAGTCTTTAAGTTAGACTTTTTCTTTTCTTAACTTTTTATTTATTAAGCTCCACGAACTAGTTGTGTTTCGTGTTGATACTTCCATCGTAGTATTTCTTTAATCTTTTCCCGTTAACTTTGAAGCTAGAACCATTTTTATCATTGATTTCCACGGCTCCATATGGGTACATAGTTTTTACTATGAGTGGACCGGACCATTTTGACTTGAGCTTTCTTGGATGTAACCTCAATCGAGAGTTAAACAACAAGACTTTGTCTCCAATTTTAAAGTCTTTATCCCCTCGGAGCCTAGAGTTATGCCATTTCTTGGTTCTTTCTTTGTAGATTCGAGTATTCTCGTATGCTCCATCTCGTAACTCCATTAATTCATTGAGTTCCATGAAACAATTTTTAACAGTAGCCGTGAGATCCATGTTACATTGTTTTAGTGCCTAATATGCTTTATGTTCGATCTCTATCGGCAGATGACAAGCTTTCCTGTAAACCAACCTAAAGGGGGTGCATTCTGTTGGTGTCTTATAAGCGGTTCTAAATGCCCATAATGCATCGTTAAGCTTTTCAAACCAATCCTTGAGGTTATATCCGACTGACCTTTCCAAAATACGTTTAATAGCTCTGTTGGTGACTTTGGTTTGTCCGTTAGTCTGAGGGTGATATGCTATTGATATTTTATGAGTCACTCCATATTTCAGCAAAGCTTTTTTCTAGTTGAGAGTTACGAAAATGTGTTCCCCTGTCACTGATTAAGGCTTTAGGAACCCCAAATTTGGCAAACAATCAATTTAAATATTTAACTACTACACGAGCATCATTTTTAGGAAGTGCTTGAGCTTCTACCCATTTTCACACGTAATCTACTGCTACTAAAATATATTTATTACCCCTCGAGTAAGGAAAATGTCCCATAAAATCTAGTCCCCAAACGTCAAATACATCACATACCTGGATATTGTTTTGAGGCATCTCACTTCGTGATGATATGTTTCCCGATTTCTGACATGCATCGCACTTCGTTACGTAATCTTTAGCATCTTTAAAGATATTGGGCCAATAGAATCCGGATTCATAAATCTTTCTCCTAGTAGCCGAAGCACTATGATGTCCCCCAGTTTGACTAGAATGGCAGTGTGCCAGGATTTCTAGGACTTCGTCTCCAGCAATGCATCTCCTCATTACATTATTTGGGCATAATCTAAACGCATACAGTTCGTCCCAAAAATAGTTCCTTACTTGAGAGAAGAACTGTTTTTTTTCTTTCTGGTGTCCATTTCGGAGGTACCACTTTTCCGACAATGTAGTTCACATAATCCGCATACCATGGCTCATCATCATTAAATTTGGCTTTTAATATCATCAAATGCTCATTGGGAAATTCGTCAACGATTTCTTCTTTGGTCAATTCTCCTATATTTGGATTTTTTGAACTCGACAAATATCTTGCAGCCAAGTTTATCTGCCCCGATTTATCTAGAATTCGATATTGAACCCTTTCAGAAGCAGAACCCGTCTAATAAGTCTTGGTTTGGCATCCTGTTTACTGAACAAATACCTCAAAGCAGAACGATCAGTGTAGACTACATTTTACCAACAAAATAAGAAGAGGGCAAAATTTATCAAAAAAGAAAACAACTACAAGAAGTTCCTTTTCAGTGGTGGTATAATGTGCTTGGGCATCGTTCAGGGTTTTGCTAGCATAATAGATAGGTTTGAATTTCCCGTCTATTCTTTGTCCTAAGACTGTCCCTACTACAAAATCACTAGCGTCGCACTTTAATTCAAAAGGCACATTCCAATATGGAGATATTATAATAGGCGTAAAAGTTAATTTTTCTTTTAATTTATTAAATGCCTTCTTATAATCTTCAAAAAAATAAAATTTTGCGTCTTTCATTAAAAGCTAGGTCATTGGTTTAGAATTCATGGAAAAATCTTTTATGAATCTACGATAAAATCCAGCGTGTCCCACGAAACTTCTAACACCCTTCACGTTCATGGGGTAGGGTAATGTGGCTATTACAGTGATTTTGGCTTTATCAACTTCGATACCCTTCCCAAATATTTTGTGCCTCAAAACAATACTTTCTTCTACCATAAAATGACATTTTTCCTAATTCAGCACAAGGTTGGTTTCTTCACACCTAGTGAGCATTTTATCTAAATTATCAATACAATGGTCAAAAGAGTTACCGAACACCAAGAAATCATCCATGAAGACTTCCATAAAGTCTTCTACCATGTCATGGAATATTGTCGTCATGCATCTCTAAAAAGTTGCTAGAGCGTTGCATAATCCAAACGGCATCCTCCTGTAAGCAAAAGTTCCATAGGGACAAGTAAATGTTGTCTTCTCTTGATCTTCTAGTGCGATAGGAATTTGGAAGAACCCTGAAAAACCATCAAGAAAATATTAATACTCATTTCCGGATAAACGTTCTAAAATTTGATCAATGAAAGGGAGAGGAAAATGATCCTTTCGAGTCGCGTCATTTAGTTTACGATAGTCGATGCACACGCGCCATCCTGTAACTGTGCGAGACGGTATTAATTCGTTGTTGTCATTTAAGACCATGGTCATTCTGCCTTTCTTAGGGACGACATGAATAGGGCTCACCCATGGACTGTCCGAGATGGGGTAAATTAACCCTGAATCAAGTAACCTACTAATTTTGTTTTTTTACCACATCTTGGAATTTTAGGTTTAAACGCCGTTGAGGTTGAATGACTGGTTTGAAGCTTTCCTCCATCAAGATCTTGTATGTGCAGAATGACAGACTTATTCCCTTTATGTCTGACATCTTCCAAGTGATTGCTCCCTTGTGCTTTTCTAATACCTAAAAAGTGAAATTTTCTCTTTTTTTGTTAGTTTAGATGAGATAATTACGAGACAATATTCATTCCCTTTCAGGTATGCATATTCTAAGTAGGAGGGTATGTCTTTCAGTTCTAGTCTTTTTTCGTCAATTTCGTTGGCACTAGCGGAATAGAGATGCTCGTTTTGCGTTCTTTCGGGTCCGTGTGTTTCCTGTGACTCTGAATACGGCGTATTCATTTGTTCGATGTGCCATATAGATATTTCAAACTCAGAATCGTCAACAGCCTTACCATAACTTTCTAAATTGGATTGATCGATGTACTCTTCCAGGTTATTAACCAGAAACGAATCCATTTGGTCATCTTATAATAATTCTTGGTTTTTCGAGTGTATAGTTGTATCCAGGTCGTTAATCCCGTAACATTCATCGTCCTCAGCAGGAGGCTTTTTTATTGATTGGTCCACATTGAAAATCACCTCTTCGTTTCCTACTCTAAGTGTTATCTTTTTATTGAATACATCTACATAGCTCGAGCGGTTGCTAGAAATGGTCTCCCTAGGATTATTGGAATTCTAGAGTCTTCTCGAATATCTAAGATAACAAAATTGATTGGGGGACGAATTTATCAATTTTAATAAGTACGTTTTCTGCTATTCCTCGTGGATACTGGATGGACCTATCTGCTAGTTCTAAGCTCATTCTCGTAGGTTTTGGTTCCCCTAGGCCTAGCTTTTCATACATTGTATAGGGCATTAAACTTATACTAGCTCCTAGGTCTGCTAAAGCATTATTAATATGTAAATGACCAATATCGCAAGGGATAGTGAAACTTCCTATGTCTTTTTCTTTAGAAGGGAGTTTGTTCAGCAAGACTGCTGAGCATCTTTCGTTCATCGTTATTGTGCAAGCCTCCTCTAGCCTGGTTTTGTTTAACAGCAGACCTTTCAGAAATTTGGCGTACTTTGGCATTTGGGCAAGGGCCTCGGTGAATGGGATATTTATATGAAGTTGTTTTAGATTTTCTAGGAACCTTCGTTGTTGGGCTTCTTCTTTTTCATTCTTTAACTTGTGGGGAAAAGGAATTGGTAATATTGGAAGCCTAACAGTTTGTTCTTTCATCTCTTGAGGTTTGGTTTCGTCGAGGACTTTATTTGGTCCTACGGGTTTATCATGATGAAGTACTGGAGGTTCTTTATTGATGATATTTGTATCGCGAATGGTTTCGGTTGTAGTTTTCCCTCCTCTAGTAGTCACACCTTTGACTTTAGAATTTGATAGTTGGGCATTATTAATTGCTTTTGACAACCAGTATACCTTGAATTTGAGCTCTCTTAATGAATTGTTTCTTTTTTTAAGTAACAACTTGTTGGTTGTTTTGAATTCTCTAATAAATGCCCCCATTTCCTCATGTTCTCGTCTTTCTTCATCGATGAACTTGTATAATATTTCTTCCATTGTTAGTCTCCTTATAGGATAGGAAAACTGGAAGGGGTGGAATCCAAATGATGTTCTCGACATAAAAGACATGATTCAAAGTAAACCTATTCTAGGAAAATTAAAACTTGCAGAGATAACGAATTATGCTGTCAATACGCCATGTATAAATTGCATAATACGTCGTATACGCAGCGGGATACTAATATGCTATATCTGTTTAGAAGGTCAGAAACGTCGTATTCAATCGGTGAATACGCCGTATCAGGGACGACTAGAACAGAGTACTTGGAAAACAATTAAATAATGCAGAAATTTAAACACACAATTAATCAAATACAAACAGAATTAAATTATGCTAGTCAAATTATTCTAAGCTATGTTAATTAAGGGTTAAAAATACTAATAAAAATAAAGATTAAATAATTTTCACTCCCCGGCAACGGCGTCAAAAACTTGATGTGTTGTCGTATAGGTTATATTTATTGATTACCAAGTTTTAAATTTATATTTAGCCGACTTATCCTAAAACAACACTTTAACGGGCAGTGTACCGGTCAAGATGTAGCTTCATTGGTAAGTAGGGTGTCGAACACTAAGAGCGAGAAAGTTAACCTTATATTCTATCAGTATTTTATTCTAATTAATTAGTCTAGTTAATTCTATGTTATTTCTAATTATTGTTAAACCTATGCTAAACCTAGTTCTATTGATAAAGGGGGGGTTTCAGCCTGAGAGACTGGCACAGGTTTTGTGGTGACTAAAATCAATTCAATACACAATAATCACGCAAGAAGATAATCAGAAGATAAAAGAGCGGTCAAGCCAAATGATAGAAAACTGTATTAGCCATATTAAATCCGATTAAACGTTGGTTTGTTTGTTTAGTGCAATGAGTGCTTATCTCGAGGCGGCATATCATTCTTAAGACTTAGGCGGTACTTCTTCCTAAGACCTAGACACGTTGAATCCTGTCACAATTAACGCATCCGCATAAAGCATCCTTTTAGTTTAATTATAATCTATCTTAGGGATTAAAGCAATGGTGATCTTGTTAAACCCTAGCCCATCGGGACTTTACCCACTTACTGCTTGACGGCATTTTATATACTGGTAGTCCACTGTCCAAGTCTTTACCAATTGATTAAGAACGTACTCGTTGGTCCAAAGGGTCACCTGCCAGGCCAACTAAGCTCACTAATCTAAAGGCAAAGATAGGACATTATTTGTGATCCTATTGGTCCAGATATATAAAACGCGATATGTAGAGCCATCCATTTTAAAAAAAATTTTAAAAAAATAAATTATAATTATCTAGATCACTTGTCAGTCTCACTAACCCAGTTGCAATGATGGGTCGCTTAATCCAAGCACATAGAAAAGTATGAAAATGAAAAACATATTTAAAAAACAACGATAAATTAAGCAATCGGGATTAAACAAACCAAACATTAAATCTTCATTAAGATGGCTAATACCCAAGGGTATTAGCCCATAACCATTGTAATAATACAAGTATACATATCACATCCAAGGTAACTAAACCGAGTTATCAACGATACCATAAACAAAATGATTACAAGAGTATAGAAATTACATGGTGTCTTCTATGGAATTAGTATCAATGCTTGACCTTGGCTGCTCTTCGTCTCTTCAAAAAATCGACTTTTATGTTTATGGTATAGAGAATATGATTAAGCACACTGAAAACTTATTTTTGAGTCTTCTATTTATAGGCTCTGGAAATGAGCTGATACGCCGTATTGAGTGACGTCAATACGACGTATTAGGGTAAATTCCTTGGAGTACGCACTACATTCACAATCAATCAGTAATAACTGTCTTCAATCACATTTACTACAGGATCTTTGATTATTTGACCAGCTGAATACGGCGTATATAATCAGCAGGATACGCCGTATTGGGTATTGAATGTATGCGTTTTCTTGTGAAGTCCAGGCGCAGATATGCCGTATCTTCTTTGCTGGATACGGCATATATAGTCATAAATAAGCAATCTTCAAATATCATCATTTAAGCTCCAGAATGTGCTCCTTTTGTGCTCCTCTTTAATTTAGTCTTCACTATGTACGACATAATTACTGCAATTACAACGTTAAGGAATTAATTAGTAACCAATTCTTGCATTTATTATATAAACCGGGTAATTTTCTTTGGATAAATGATGCTATAAAAGTAACGTTATTTGATGTCATCAATGGTCGGGAAAGTACTAGCAACACTGTACCTTATTTGTTTTGACTTAATCTATTTTTTTTGTTATTTTTATTTCACAACAATTATTTTCCCTTTCCTAATCCGTAACCTTAGGTCTTACTCGAATGAGGTCGCGAGCAATCACATATGTCTATTCCGTCGTTACAGCCATGTATGTGTGATTTTGTCCGCCTTGTTGGTTTATTACTATTGGTGAAGGATTAGAAGATCCCTTCCCCATATCACTCTTCGTCCTAGCCCTTGGTTTTACTCGAGTGGGGGAATGAATTCAATCATGTATGTCTATTCCATCGTTACGGATGTGTATATGTGGTTTGTCGCCCTTGCTGGTTTACGACTTTTGGTAAAGACTACTACTCCTATTCTTTAGCTTATTCGAGTTAACTATCGAGCAATCATATGTGTCTATTCCATCGTTATGGATGTGTATGTGTGGTTTTGTCACCTTTTCTGAAATATTGGTATCGATAGAGACTAGAAAGAGTGATCAAACTCTTGAACCTTTTAAACCCAATTTACCTTTGTAGACTTGTCACTCTTTAGCTTTAGTGGTGGAGATGTGTATCCTTGCACAAAGCTTCATGATAGACTTATCATCACGACTCCGAGGCAATTGAGCGAATAGTGTCATGCTACCGAATAGATTAGTTGTGTGATTGAGTGATTTCATCTTCCTTTTTCCGAAGCGTCTTGGTTTGTACTAGTAATTGAACGAATAATTGCTTAAAGGAAAAATCCTTGACTACGGTTAGGATACATTTTCATAAAAATTTTAAACTCTACTTGAGGACAAGTAGATTTCAAGTGGGGGATATCTGATGAGATAAAATAACGTCACTTTTTATTGCATCATTTATCCCATTGTTTCTTACCCCATTTTTATATATTTATTGCCTTTATTGGTCTTTATATGCTTAAAGTTGTTAATTTTTGTATTATATGGAGTAATTGGTGAAGTTATTAACTAAAAGGCACGAACATTTTGGAGGTTACAAGGATGAAATCTGTAAGATTTACTGTTCTGACAATCCTATAGGTCGTATCAATCAAGAAAGATATGGTTTGTATCTGTGTCCGCACTTCACTAGAAACCACAAAGAATTAAAGAGAAATACGCCGTATCCAGAAGACTCTATACGCCGTATCCAAGATCGAGTATTTGAATATTCTAGAAGATATTGAACATGGTCCCTACTCTAAGAAACCCCCAATACGCCGTATTGACCTTAACCAATACGACGTATTGACGTTTTTCTAGAAACTATAAATACAAATCCCTAATCACAAGTTTTTTGAGTGTGCTTAAACTATTTTCGAAGCCCTTAACCATAAAAAGTTAATTTTCAGTAGGCTATGAAAGAGATGAGAAGGTTAAGAAATGTGCTTAATTTTCACAGAAAACACCTTTAATCATATACTACTCTAATATCGTTCAGTTTTTTTATTCATTCATTTAACATCGGGTTAGGTATATACCTTTGGTTGATTCGTTTATTATGTTTGTATTTGATATAATGGTTATTGGCTAATACCTTTAGCTATTAGCCATGTTTATGAAGATTTAATGTTTGGTTTGTTTATCTCGATTGCTTCATTTATCATTGATTGTTGATTATGAATATCAATTTATACTCGTTTAGTGCTTAAGTATACGACCTATCATTCAACTGGATCTAGGAATGCAAAATATCGAGCTAGCTAGATACCGGGATAGCTCTCCATATCCGTAATTTATATATCTAGAATCATAGGATCATAAATAGTGACCTATCTTTGCCATTGGTTTAGTGAACAAGTTGGACTAGCAGGTGACCTGGGATCAACAAATGACGTTTTGATTCCCTTAGTAAGGACTTGGACAGTGGACTACTAGTATATAAGATACCGTTAAGCAGTAAGTTAGTAAAGTCTCATTGAGCGAGGATTCAATAAGATCACCATTATTGTTTTCCTAACCTAGATTATAATCAACAAAAGATTGCTTTATGCGGATGCATTTAATTATGACAAAATTAGCATGACTAGGTTTTAGGAAGAAGTATCGCCTAAATCTAAGAATGATATGCCCCTCGAGATAAGTCAATCATTGCATATATAAAATAATAAACCTGCATTTTAATCAGATAATCAATGTTTAATCAGACTAATCATGGTTAATAAAGTTTCCTTAAAATAGGCTTTACCGCTATTCTATCTTTTGATTATCTGCTTGCATGTGTTATCGTGACTAAAGTAGGTTTAAGCTACCACCAAAACCCGTGCCAGTCTCTCAGACTAAAAACCCCCTCTATCTGTTAGAATTAGGTTTAGCGTAGGTTTAATTTAAAACTAACTTAGACTAGAACTAATGGTAGACTTAGGAATTAACGCTCTCACTCTTAGTGATCGACACCCAACTTACCAACGAAGCTACAACTGATCGGGTACACTGCCCGTTAGTGTTATTTTTAGGTAAATTCGGCAAAATATAAATGTAAAACTTAATAATAAATAATACATATGCACAACGACACATCAAACTTCACTACATGTTCTCCTACATTGAGCATTTGCTCCCATAACCCTCAACACCAAACTCACCACCACCGAATCCTTCTGCACCAACAACCTCTCCACCCGCAAACTAAGCATACTCTATGTTTAGTTTTCTAGATTTAAATAAAAATTAACCACCCTTTAGCAAGCAAATCTTATGGTTTTCTAGACTATTTAGGATATTTGTCGTTTTATTTTTATGAATGTTGTATCATCATGCTTTAAGCATGATATTTGTTTTTAATGAATGAATTTTAATTTTATGGCATTTATTATGTTGATTGGTTGATTTGTTTATATATATTGTAGTGATGGGTTGGATGACTTATAATGTTGTAGTTGTTAAAAATAGTGCATAGTTATTTTAGCTTTTTCCATGCTTTAATATTTTTTTGAGACATTGCTCGTAGTTAGGAATATATATTGCACTCGCTTTCTAACTCATTTTTGTAGCAAGTCACAATAGTTCGATTCATTGGTGCTCTCAAACGAGGGGGAGCACACATTA